>PVKH010028970.1:0-12741 GCA_004027955.1 Chaetophractus vellerosus | reverse complement strand
CCCCCCCCCCCTTCTGCTTGCTCTTGCTGTGTGTCCATTCTTCTGTGGTTTTTTTCCTATGTTTTGCTTCTTGTCTCCCCCCGTCTTTGCGGCGACGCACAGCGTCGGCCCTCCCTGGCCGCGGCTCACTTCCGTTCGAGGGTGGCTCCATTCCGTTTTCACGGGCGGCTCCGCTCCATGTTTTGCGGGCAGCAGTCCTCCATGTTTTTGCGGGCTGCCGGCTTCCGCGCTTCGCAGGCTGCAGCTCCGCTTTTCACGGGTGACTTTGCCATGCCCGTGGGGGCTCCGCCCTGCCCATGGCTGCTTTTTGCCTTGCCCACAGCGGCTCTGCCCCGCCCACAGCGGCTTGTCTTTCTCAAGGCCGTCTGTCCGCTCGGAGAGGTCCCCGGGAACCGTACCCGGGGCCTCCCATGTGGTACCCCAGCGCGCTCTTTATCCACTGAGCTATCTAGCCGGGCCCATTAAATAAATCTTTAAAAAAATAATAATAATAAAATAAAGATTCTTAATTTAATCACATCTGCAAAGTCTTTTCCATATAAAGTAAGATTTACAGGTTCCAGGGATTAGGCCCTCAAATATTTGGGGAGCATTATTCAGCCTACTACAAACTCTGATAGCATAATATGAGCGGGCCAAGCATGGACTTTGAACGTCACAGAACTGGATTAGAATCCCAGTTCAGCTTCTTCTTAATTATTACCTACCAGCCACTTCTTTAAACTCTCCTACTCTTATGTTCTTCATCTGTAGTATAGGGAGAATAAGACTTATACTTTTAAGGTTTTCTGTGAATGCTAAATCAGCTAACATCTATCAGCAAGCACATGTTTAGTCCCTTCCTTAAACTTTCCTTTGCATACTTTTTAAATACTTTTATTTCCTTAAATAAAAAATTACATTACAAAGGGTGCAAGTTAATATTTAGCTATGTCTCCAGGGAGCTATATATTGTTTGATTTCTTAAATGACAAAATATATACCATTCTTTATGAACCTTACCTTCAATGGTGTCCTCAATTTGCAAAGGAAATGGAGCCAAATAAATAAAACAATGTTAAGTGGTAGGGCCTGGAACATTTTCAGAGTTGCCATTACTTATGCACTCACAAGACCAGGAAACTGAAGACTTTTACTAGAAGAAAAAGTCATTATTCTCTCAACTTCTATTGCATTCCCAGATTTGCATGGAGAATTTGAAAGTCCCCCAAATAAATACATCTTCTAAACTATCTGTCACGACTCTTTGATATCTGATTTCTAAAATTAAATCTTTCTATAATAATATTTTTAGATTTCCAATTTACACTCCCATGTTAATATCTTGAAATTCCATCTTGGCAATGTTCCATAGGGTTCAAGGTAGAGTCCTTTTCATTGTCAAGCTATCACCAAGATAGTTTTAGCTTCACTTATCAGAAAACTGCTGTAAAATTCAACTTCAGTGTTAATCTTTATTTAATGAGATCCTAAAACAAAAAATGGTCAAAGATTATGGATTATATCAATTATTTTTAAAAGTAAACAGTAGGTATCCACTAAGGGGGAGGGGAGGAGTGAAAGGAGAAAGAGAAGGACAAGGTACCTGGACGAGGGAGGGCAGACGAAAGATGTGTCTTTCTAAGCGGCAGAAGAAGAGATGAAACAGTGCTGGGCAGGTGAATTGAAAATCTGACTCCTGGAGAGCAGATGCAGATGTACTATATTGCTTTGGATCTTGGCGCGGCGCTACCTCTCTGTATGTTTTCAAGGGGACTAGAGAGAAAGTATCCCCAAGGGAAGCAAGCTGTCTGATCAGCCTTCCTTTCCCACTACAATGTCAGAACAAAACTCTAGACTTTTCCTGCTGATTCTTCTCCTTCTGTATGATTCCATCCTTCTACTCCATTTAAAATATGCCTTCCTGCTTCTCCTCATTACCATCATCCCCATCAACGGCCTCGATTTTGAGACTCTTGGTGCCTCACTTTGGTGACATTTTCATTAGGTAATGCAGTTATGTCACCAGGCACACTAGCCACTTCGCTGTCAACCTCTGCCTCTGACCTCGGAATTCTCTGAGCACATTTCCTCTTACGGATTTTAATTTTGAATCCAGTTCTCTAGCACTAGGTTCATGGCCTACATGTCAGAGTTTCCTTGACAGGAGCTTTAGAATGATGTGGACATATGCTGCCTTTGACACTGTTCCTTTTTTTTTTTTTCCCTTTGAAAATCTTTCTTATCCAGAGAAAAGAAGTCTGGTTTCATTTTATTTGAATAGCCACCTTAGCGTTCACATGCCTCATCATTGTTCCCTTTAGACTCTAAAAAGAATTGAATAGAGCTTTGCCATGCATCTAATCATATTTCTTACATCACAAAATCTGTACCATTTATGCTGCCCAAAACATATTTCTATATTTTTCTATAGCTGGTCTTTCTGTGATTATTTACTCTTCATCTAAATTAATAGAAGCGACTTATAGATTAAGTTTAGTGATGTCAAGCTTGTTAGGCCTTAGGGTAAAATCTACTTCATGCCTATGTAAAAGGCTTTTAAACTCTTAAAGTCAGGCTACAATATGGTGGGATTAGTGGTGTAGAACATGGACCAGGGAGTCAGTTTCCTCGGGTTCAGCTCTTGGCTCCACCATTTACTATCTCTACAGCCTTGGGTAAGTTACTGAACGGTTCTGAGTCTCAGTTTTCACACCCATTAAATGCATATAATAACAGTGCCTACACCATCAGATTTTAGTGAAGACTATATGCGAATGTGTGTCAGGCATTCAGCATAGCATCTGCAATATATAAAACTATCAATAATTGCTAGCCATCATTATTATTGGTGTTCAGAATTGTAATATTCATTATTGTATTTTATTTCAAAAAAGGTAAAATATTATATCAGAAGTCATTCGGTGAATGCTGTTCATTTAAAATTTTTTATATATATACATTTGCTTAATTTTTGATTTGGGGATTTCAGCTATTCTTCCTAGCATGCCCAGTAGAACTCTGCAATGGTGGAAATCTTCTGTCTCCGATATCCACAAATCATATGTGGCTGTTGAGCACTTGAAATGTGGCTGGTAGAAACGGAATTTCTAATTTTATTTAATTTTAATTAATTTTAATATAAATAGCTTAAGATTGCCAGATTTAGCAAATAAATATATAGGACACCTAGTTAAATTTTAATTTTGGCAAACAGTACATACATTTTTAGTATAACTATGTCCCAGATATTTCATGGAGCATATTTATACTAAGTATTTTTATCTATAAACTTCCTTCAAAAACCACATCAGTAGTGGCTACAGCATGGGACAGAGCAGCTGTAGGCAACTTATTGTTCCTAGTAGGTAAAACTACACTGTCAATCCAGGAAGGACATATAGCATAATTAATTTCCCAACCTGATTTTGTGATCCATTATCTAAAATTAAAATAATTTCTTGGTGTTATTCAGAGACTTTAGATAATGTTAAATTTAACTTTATCTCTTTGTGATTTGTAGGAAAAGAGAAGCCAAATAAATGAAATAGTGGCTGACTTCAGGAAATTCAACTTGCTTTTTTCATGTCAAATA
Source organism: Chaetophractus vellerosus (assembly GCA_004027955.1). NCBI lineage: Eukaryota > Metazoa > Chordata > Mammalia > Cingulata > Chlamyphoridae > Chaetophractus > Chaetophractus vellerosus. The sequence continues at coordinate 9,167 of PVKH010028970.1, read as the reverse complement.
GAATTAACATGGTCTTAAATAGTATGTAGCCAATATGAGACATAGTGAGATGAAGGCATGGGCTGTGGGGTAGAGATTGAATTTTGAGCAAGTTTTACATATTCAAATAAAGCAACACTAGTTCCTTAGTTACCCACATATGTAAATCCCAAGCATAAAGAATTTGAAACACCTGGAAGCATTCACTGTCAACAGAGGTAGCAATAGTGATTTGAAATAAAAATAAAAGTAAAATGAGGAGATTGCATATTTTTATCATTCTTCTTTACAGAATATCTTTTGTATTTTTGCTGTCTTTAGAGAAATTATTGAATGGTTATCATCATCATTGTCAGGTTCATAATTAAAGTCTAATACGTTTTATGTTCTGAAACTTAACAATTATTTAAAATACTTTTCTTGCTAAATTATTAAAACATAAGACCAGGGATGTTTAAATGATCATGGAACAAGCAAGCAGTATTGGATTACAGAAAAATGGGAATGATAAAAACCTACCTCACAGGATGTTCATGAAGACTAATGGAGTGATACATATTTTTTAAACTGTCAAACCATATGCAGATGTAAGATGTATTTATTATAATATTAATCTAATACCAATTTCTGGCATAGTTTGCTACAGGGCTGCCAATGCAAAGTGCCAGAAAATGGGTTAGATTTTACAATGGGGATTTTATTTAGGGTTAAAGCTTACAGTTCCAAGGCCGTGAAATGTCTAAATCAAAGCATCATCAGGGATGCTTTCTCACCTAAGTCAAGCACTGGTGATCCTGGTGTCCTGCCACCCGTGAAGATGGTGGCTGATCTCTGCTGAGATCTTTGCCTTCTGCTCCAGAAACTACCATCTCCCAGAGCTCAGCTATGGGCAATCCAGACACAGGGCTTTTCTCTTTCTGGGCCTCCTCTCTCAGTCGTGGCTGCTCTGCTTTCTTCCCAAGTTCAGATGCCTTACTTTCCTTTGTCCTCATACCTAGTCAGGCAGCCATTAAAGATTTAGAGAAAATTTTTGAAATAAAATTTAGATCCAGTTAAGGTAAATTTGTCACATAAAAAGTAGTATTTTATTATTATGTCATAAAAAATAAAAATAGTTAATAAATTTCTAAAGTTTTTTATAAACCTCACTAAAATTGTACCTTTGGAAAATAATGTCATATCATTTCTTTTCTCTCTTTCTCCCTCAGAATTTTGCAAAGATGCCATTCTTGTTCTTGAATTCCAAAGCTTGCTTGCTATATAATCTTTTGATCAGTTTTTTCAAAACTCAATATTCAATAGACATTCACCTTGCCCCTACTCTATATTTAGGAATACTGGGGAAACAAATGTTAATGTGGCAGCCTGTGTCCTTAATTTTTTTTGTTTTTGTTTTTTTTAATCTAGGAGAAAGGAAGAGATGTATACGCAAACAACTATCAGAGAAGGCATGTTACTCGACTTACCTGAGCTCTGGTGACATGCTTGCCAGATTAGCAAAGAGAAGGAAAAAGAGTTCAGCTAGGCAGCAAAGAAATCCGAGGGCCCAAAGGGACCCTCAGGATTAAGGTCCACAAGGCCGGCTATTCAAAGAATGATATTGATAGTATTTTTATTAGAAACTTTGTCCCCAATTGAAGATATATGCCTGCATCTGTGCTTGTTGGTAAGTACTGAGTATCCTAAATTCCCTCATTGTTAGCAGCTATGTAATTCACTAGAGACAAGTGTATTGAAATTACATGGTTCCTAATGTCTTGCCAATTAAAGGTTATACCAGCATGAGAAGCTTGTAGAAGTACTTTATTTTAGAGACTTGTGTTTCAAAGTTAAAATTGGCATGGAACAATGGGCAGTGAAATGTCCATGTTTCCCTGGGCAAATATTTTACGAGGAGTCCTCTTGACGTCTTTCTTCTAGGCTTCTGGGGATTCCCTCTGATGCCACTTGGGATTTATCCCTTCCATAACAAAATCTATTTGTTGGACTTTGGCTGTTTGCTAACATGTTAGTGTTATAGTAGCTGTCTTCAAATGACTATAACAAAATGTTAGAATGGGAGTCTCTGACTTGTTTCCTAAAGCACTGATATGTAGTTATCAAATTCCAAAGTGTCGTACAGACACTTCCTCTCCTTGGCAGATTTACACAGGACATGGCCTAGAGAAAGGCTCTGAGACTCAGATCCTTTAGCAAGATCAAGAAAAAGGAGCCAAAAAGTATCCCCTGCCTTTGTGGAGGTGCTGTTGAGCATGTGTGTTAATAATTACTTCTTATTATAAACTCAAGGTGGTCAATCACTGGGAGAGATGTGGGTTTTGTTTCCTGCTTTTTGGGAAACATTTGGCGACTCATCTTGCCTGGGAAAGCTGAGGAGGACTGTGGCATGGGGTCTAAGTGCTCTGGGCAGCCCCGAGGGTGAGCAAAGGGCTGAGAAGGTGCTTTGGAATTGGCACCAGGTTTAACCTGCTAGTCACGGTTTCTGGAGCAAGGTTCCATAAGTGCTTTTCAGGAAGGACACATGGGCAGTAGAGGCCAAGAGCAGTGTTGAGTTGATTGGGTCCTGTCCCCCACGGGTCCAGCAGACCTCTCCAGAAGCACTGCACTGGGAGTTCAGCAGCTGGGGAAGGAATCGTAAGTGGCCCCTCGGAGTGGACTGCGTCCTGGACAAGAGAATTACATGGCTCTTAATGTCTTGCCATTTAAAGTTTTTACCAGTGTAACTGGCAAGGAGATTCAGCTTTCATCACTCCCAGGCCCCAGGCATCTCCGGGGCCTGAGCACTAACACTCACCCAGGTGAGAATGTGCAAAACCAACACTCGCCCAGGTGAGTGTGCAAAACCAACACTCGCTCAGGTGAGAGTGTGCAAAACCACGCAGCCAAGAAGAGCCAAACAGCAGGGGAAGAGGAGGAGGTGGAATAGCAGCGCAGAGAGCAAAAGGACCACATCCCTCTTCCCAGTGCAGGCTTCTAGCCACAAACTATGGGAAAAGGGGAGCATTCATGCTAAGCTTAGAGTTTTGAATAACACCATTCACTGTAGATTCTAATCACAGAATTAAGACTATTTTGCAACTTAAAATGACCATTGAGGCTGTCTATTGACTACATCTAAGAACAAATGGCATATGGGGACTTCTAGAGTTTTCATCCAGTGTCAGGGGAGGAACACCCCAAAAAACATATTATAAAAGGATGGTGGGAAATCAAAATAATATTGTGTTTTCTTTACACCACTGGTTGTGTTTATTCAATTGACTGTTTACTCATGGGCTACCAATTTCAAAGATTTATGTAGAGAAAATAATATTTGTTACTCAAATTAGCCATAGATATAATTTAATTTTAAAATTAATAATCCAGAAAACATAGGGCTTGGAAATACTCAGAGGTCATCAATACCGCAGTGGTGTATTGCAAAGAGCACTGCACTTGGATTCGGGTGATCTTTAGTTTGAATCTCTGACTTTCTTCTTTGTGTGTGTCTGCATCACATGCCCAGGGAAGAGCTGGATGAAATGTCAGGCTCTGTGCAAGGGTCTGGGAGTGCAGAATGGACAAAACAAACAGGGGCTTGTCCTCACAGAGCTTATAGTCTGGTATGAGTGGCAGATAGTAAATGAATTACTCAAATGATTATAAGTTATAAAAAATCTTGAGAAAGAAGATAACAGTACACCCCAAGAGAGAATGAGAGGCTGGCCTAATTTTGACTGGGAGGCTGCTGGGGGCCTCATTAGGGGTGTGATACTTGAGCAGAACCCTGAGAGGAACATAGGCAGATAGGCAGAGTGTCGGGAAAAGTTCAGTTCCAGCAGAAGGAACAGCATAGGTGAGCACTGAGGCAGGAGATAAAGCAGAATCGGAAGGAGAAACTGCAGCCACCGCAGGGCAAAGTGGCACGAGAAAGACCAGGGATGCAGGCAGGGGTGGAACCTGCCTTAGAGATGACTGAAAATCACAGTTGCAAACTGTTTGGCTTCATAAAACATGTTTTACCGTTTGTCTTTGTTTCATTTTCAAAATGGAGGCATAATGCACACCTCACAGAATTGTTTGGGGGATTTGAGGAAGAAAGTCAAGTATGTAAGAGTGCTTTGCACAAACCCCAGGACACAGCAGAGGTTTGGATCGTATTTGGATCTGAATCTCTGTGGAATTTTCAGAAGATTAGGCTAAATATTTACAAACCAAATAACATAGCATGAACTTGTCTTTTTCAGTAGGTTCCAGATGCATTATTTGTTTATGTCTGTTGTTAGTCAAATGAAAGTAGACTGCAGTAGGAATAATTTGGGTGCTTTGTGGTTGTTAGGATTTCAACACTTGCTGAAGAATTGAGGTACACATATTTCTAGGATAAACAATCACAGCAGACTTGAAACTTATTTAGTTCTACTAGAGAGGAAGAATGAATAAATCAGGCCATTCTACCATTTAGACTCGCTCTCTTTTGCAGCTTCCCAATCTCCTGCATCTATAAATAGTCAAGGCTTCTGGTACAAGCAAAGTGTCAGGGTTGATGGCAGGAGAAATAGAGGGGAACATTGCAGCATTTTCAGCTCTCATGAGAGCATGGCATCCCCTAGGCGCCCAAATAATCCACGGTAGAGCAGAATCAAGATAGCAACAGAAGGCATTACAAGATTTGCTCAGCCTGCTGGGTAATGGACAGTTACTTCCTAGAGTTCACTCTGGATCGTTCTTCCCTGGACACCTGAGTGACAGGCATGGCACTTCTTCATGTCTTCAGAATGGCATTTAAAAAAAGAGAGAGAGGAAATTAACAGGGCCTTAGAGACTATGAAAATAGTGATTTTGCACCCCAACTTTTCTCCTCTGAACCACAGAGTTCCTGGATGTAACCCAGGGCCTTTGGGAATCAAGGAAGGGTTAGAGTAGCCCGTCCCTGCCACAGGTTCAACCAAAGTATCATCCCTTTTATTGCTTTAACATATTAATCTTTGACCTCAGCATTGTCAATCGTAGAGAGATAGATAACGTTGCAGACCACTGACTCAGTCTCCTTATTTTACTGAACAAGAGACATGGCTTAAGAAAGTTCGAGTAATAGAATGACTCACTCTTGAATACCATACATTGACCTGCAGTTATTTTTTAATGTTACATAGTGGCAAGTACCATTAGTAAGGAAGGGACTATTTTTTAAAATCCAAACCTTTAAACATTGGCTTATCTCTAATTTTGAAATGCACACTTCCTCAAAACACAGTAAACTGAAAAATAACCACCTTTTCATCTGTCCACTACACATGTATGTAAATACGTATTTAACTTTTGGTATATGAGAAAGCAGATCTAAGGCCTCATGGAAGTGGGAATGTGTTCCCATGAACTCTGCAATGTTAATGCTTCCTCAGGACCAAACTCATTCGCTGTTTGTCGTCACAGGCATCACAAGCATCTGACCAGAGAGAACATTTCTGCTCTGTGAAAGTAAAAGAGCAAATTTTAGGAAGAGGTTGGCTTGTCAACAGGTGTGCTGTCCTGAAAGAGCTGCTGAGCCCTGAGCGGGAGACACGGGCTGGGTACCCAGCAGCCAGAAAGCCAGGGGGGCCACACGGAACCTCTGGGAGCACCTGTCCCAGGAAGAACCACTCACCCAATCCCAGAAGCCCCTGATGAGACACAGTCATATGTATGCATGTCCAAGTGAAGGAATTACAACTCATGATTAAAAGAAAGAGAGCAGTCCTCAGGGCACTAGAGACACCCAGACACTGTAAACAGGAAGGACAAGCTCAGGGATTTGGCACCATGTCAGTGGGCCTTACTCTGGAATTCCTGCTCCCCAGTGTAAGAGAGTTAGACTCATTTATAGTTCCCTACACATGACTCTTCTGCCCCTTTTATTTGAAACTATAACTAGCACTATACTTGATAAATATATGTCCCAGAGACTTAAATCTTTGGTCCATTCCTGTGCCAGTTGAGCCCTGAATCTCAGCAGAGTTGCAACACCTACTCTCCAGTTCATTGTACTCACCAGGACAACAACAAGGAGATGATGATGGACAACGCCCATCCCAAGCAATATAGAGTTACTGCAACTGCAAGCAAGATAGTTCCATCCATCTACTCCATAGGACCTAAGTCCTCTTTCAATTAGAAACAGAGTGGGCATCACCATCCCAGAATCCTTAAGATGGGGGAATGAATAATAGGCTAAAGTAGACTTACTATTATTCTATTATAAGACTTATTATTACTCTAGCAATAGAAGAACTTTTATCATTGATATAAAGACAGTGGCCACTACAGGTTCTGAGGAATGGCAGAGGAAAGAATAGATAAAATATGGAGACATTTTGAGGACATTGGAATTGTCCTGCGTGACATTGCCATGATGGATACAGACCATTATATATTTTGTCATAACCTGCAAAATTGTGCGGGATAGAGTGTAAACTACAATGTAAACTACAGTCCTTGGTTAGCAGCAATGCTTCAATATGTGTTCATCAATTGTAACAAATAACAAATGTACCACACTAATGAAGGATGTTGTTAATGTGGGAAGTGGGGGAGGGGGAAGGGGTGGGGTTTATGGGATTCCCCTTTCTTTTTTATGTATCATTTATGTAATCTAAATCTTCTTTAAAAATAAAAATTAATAAAAAAGAAAAGGAGCATAAAACAGACTAGTGAAAAATGTTTTCTTGTACTTCAGTTTTTTCTAATACAGCCGAGTACAGAGCATTTAGGCTTGGCATAAAAAACCTAATTCTTCATTTAACTGAGATGCCCTGTGAATTCCAGTAAGGGTGAACTGGGTATGGGTTCATTTGAGAACATCCATCTTTGCCACATCAAGGTTCTTCAGTGTTATGAAAACTCATAGGAGCCCGGCGGTACAAAATCAAGTCATTAGCTGTGGACTACTTCAGTGGAGTAGAGTATGGAACAAGCAGGAAGAAGGGAGCTGTGAAGGGCCCCTGCGCGTGCCACTAAGAAGGCTTTGCGGTCGAATTCTCTCTTGGAGTGGTCCCTTTGCAACGCTCTGCCCACGTCCACCTGGAGGGCTCGTGTGCGCTCATTTATTTAAAAATATTTTGACAGTTCTAACCAGATTTCAACTGCTTAAATGGTATGATAAAGTGAAAGGCACCTGCACAGTGTGCTCTAGCCTGGAACTATCCCTTGCCCCACCCAAACCCAGACTGTGCTATCCCTCAGCAAGGACACAGGCATTGGTTCATTCTTAATTCTCAAATACTTATGGAGCACTTACTACTATATTCTGGGCACTAGTTATACCTGGGGGATGGGAAACTAAAAGGAGAAAAACACCCTGGATCCACCTTTATAGTTAAAGGTGACTACATTTTCCAATCAAAACTTCAGTAAACATGGTCAGAAATAGGCATATTTTTTAATGTAAAATTGATTTGTATGAAAAGCTGATGTTATAAAAAAAATTAAACATTAAATTATAAGCCTAATTAACTTTTTTGAGCTACAGGAAACTAAGACTATCCCAGAATATACAGAATGTATGGGCCTAGAGAACAAAGCCGTAGAAGAAATAGATTGTGGATGAAAACTAAGGCTCACAACCATCATTTAAGAGCTGCCTCAGAGATTTTTCCAGAAAGGGGAATGAATATGTACTGAACATCAATTCTTTGCCAAACACTTTACTTATAACCTCATGAGAAACATCAGAGAAACTGATGTTCAAAGAAGTTAGAAACTTGCTTGAGGTCAATATACCTTTTAAGTAACCTCCCTGTCCACTTCTCAGGCTCTGAGCATGGGGGTAATGTTAGGTGACTTAGCCAAAGCAGTTGCTTTGTAAATATATATAAAGATAATGTATCATTTTGAAATTTTTTTCTGCTGGTGGAAACTTGTGGTTCCCTACCAACATCCCCTTCCTCTCCCCTGCACTCACCACATGTCCCTACCTTCCCACAAACTGTATGCTAAGGGCAAAATTAATCCCGAGCTTTGAGAATGTCCTCCAGTATATCAAGTTCCTAGGGAGGAAAGAGAAATATCTTTAAATGTGTAAACCCTATGGCTCTGTAAGTACTGCAGAGAAGGTCATTTGTTTCAAAAAATGGTCTAGCCCGTATTATTTTTCATTTTGACACACAAACTAGATGGACTTTGTGGATTCCATAATTGTTTATGACCTGGTTATTAAGAGATCCAAAACTTAATGTTTCAACTGAAAAAAAAAATAGGCTATTGCTGTGTGTAGAGATTTTTCACAATACACCAGGGCAGAAACTCGTATAAAAAAGGATATAAATAAAAAGAGAAACTGTCCTTCTGAGCACAGCTATATAAAGTATCTTCTAGAACTTCCAATTCAAACTTCCTTAAACCATCCGAATCGAAGGGTCTATACCATTCTCTTTTACTTCCTTGTTTGTTTTTGCCTCCATTATCTCCCTCTTCGTTATTTTAATTCTTTATGATATAATCGGAGACCATTGATATGTTCACAGAATAACATGATTAAAAAGCAGCAGGTGAATAATCAGCTATAATGATGATATTTGCTAGGTATTTTTCTGAAACAGAAAAATTGTCCTTGCCTAGGGCAGGGTTGACAAACTACAGCCTATGGGCAAAAGCCAGCACACTGTCTGTTTTTGCATAGTCTGCAAGCAAAAAATGGTTTTTACATTGTAAATTGTTGGTAAGAATCAAAAGAAGAAGAATAGCCGTGATATGTGAAAATTAAATAAAATTAATTCTTCACTGCCCATGAAATTTCATTGGAACACAGGCAAGATCATTTGTTTATGTACTGTCTATAGCTGCTTTTGCACTACTATAGGAGGGTTGAGTAGTTGCAACAGAGACCTTACAACCTGCAAAGCCAAAATTATTTACAATCGGCCATTCTTTGTATAAGGACTACAGGAGCCATGTCTATTGGAGTTATGAGAAGAACTTACTTAAAGCAAGACTTATACTGCATGTATATTATATTCTTTGAGAAAAAAAATAATTTGGAAATATATTAGGAAATTTCAACAACTATAATATTTACAACTAATCCAAACACTTTCTTCATCTTTTTTCTTTTTTATGATACATTTCAATATGTTGAGATAACCTTGTATACATATATGCTGTGCTTGTATGGTCATAAAACAAATGCATGAAAAGGGAGCATTTCTTTCAAGCTCATTTTGTTCTTTGAGGAG
>PVKH010028969.1:0-12743 GCA_004027955.1 Chaetophractus vellerosus | reverse complement strand
TGCTCATTGTTTGCTCATCTTCTTTAGGAGCCACCAGGAACTGAATCCGGGCCCTCTCATGTGGGAGGCGGGCACTCAACTGCTTGAGCCATATCTGCTCCCTGTAATAAGTTTTAAGGCCAGGAAGTGTGAGTCCTCTAACTTCATTTTTCTCTTTCAAAATGGCTTTAGGGGCCAGCTGTAGCCCAGTTGGTAGGGCACCGGTTTACCACATGGGAGGCCCCAGGTTCGGTGTCCGGGGCCTCCTCGAACGGGCAGACCACCTTGAGAAGGCAAGCCGCCGTGAGCAGGGCACACCACTGCGGGCAAAAAAGGCAAGCCCCCATGAGCAAGGGTGAGCCCCTGCGAGCAGGTGGGCCACCGGGCCAGTGAGCTGACTCGGCGGGTCGCCCCAGCGGAGGTAGACAAGCGGACACAGAGGAACACAGAGAAAGATGAACACAGAAAGAGCAAACGGAAGGGGGGAATGTATAATAAATAGAAAAAATAAATCTTTAAAAAAAAATGGCTTTAGCTATTCAGGGCCCCTTACCTTTTCATATAAATTTGATGATTGGCTTTTCCATCTCTGCAAAGAGGTTGGAATTTTGTTTGGGATTGCATTGAATCTGTAAATTGCTTCGGGTAGGATTGACATCTTAAGGATTATAGTCTCTAATTCATGAACACGGAAAGTCCTTCCATTTATTTAATTCTTCTTTGACTTCTTTTAGCAATGTTTTATAGATTTTTTTTAAGATTTATTTTATTTATTTATTTTATTTATCCCCTGCTTGTGGCTTGTGCTCGCTGTGTCCATTTGCTGTGCATTTTTCTGTGTCTGCTTGTCTCCCTTTGTTGCATCATTTTGCTGCGCCAGCTTACTGCACCACACAGGCCAGCTTGCCTTCACCAGGAGGCCCTGGGAATCGAACCCAGGGCCTCCCATACGGTAAATGGGAGCCCAACCACTTGAGCCACATCCGCTTCCCTGTTTTATAGATTTCTGTGTAGAAATCCTTTACATCCTTGGTTAGGTTTATTCCTGGATATTTCATTATTTTAGGTGCTATTGTGAATTGAATTATTTTTCTTGATTTCTTCTGATTGTTCATTGCTTGTGTATAGAAACACTACTGATTTAGGGGTTTTGACCTTGTACTCTGTCACTTTGCTGAATTTTCATGTATTAGCTCTAGGAGCTTTATTATGGTTTTTTCATGATTTTCTGTCTATAGGATCATATCATCTGCAAATAGGGAAAGTTTTACTTCTTGCTTTCCAATTTAGATGCTTTTTATTTCTTCTTCTTGCCTGATTGCTCTGGTAAGAACACCTAGTACAATGTTGAATAATGGTGACAGTGGGCATCCTTGTCTTGTTGATGATATTAGAGGGAAAGCTTTTTTAACTTTTTCACCATTAAATAGGATATTAGCTGTGAGTTTTTTATATGTGCCCTTTATCAAGTTGAGGAAGTTTTCTTCTGTTCTTAGTGTTCTAAGTGTTTTTATCAAGAAGGGGTACTGGATATTGTCAAATGGCTTTTCTGCATCAGTTGAGACCGTCATGTGGTTTTTTCCCCTTTATTCTGTTAATGTAGTATATTATTTTAATTGATTTTCTTATGTTGAACCAACCTTGCATAGCAGGGATAAACTATTGGATTGGATTTGCTAGTATTTTGTTGAGGATTTTTGTGTCTATATTCTTAAGAGAAATTGGTCTGTATTTTTCTTATGGTATCTTTTTCTGACTTTGGTATTTATTCATCTCATATACATGCATTGAACATTATTTTATGTGCTGAAGGGATACAGAAATAAGAAATGGTCCCCCTCTTCCAGGAACTCTTAATCTACCAGGGAAAACAAATAAATAATTCTTAAAGGGAGAATTGGGGGTGGGTGGGAAGGGAACTCATATTTGTTGATTGCCTGCTTTATGCTAGTTTTTGATAGAATCTTGACATAGATTATCTCATTTAATCCTCTCAGTAATCCTATAAGATTAGATGGTGGTATTCCCATTTTACAGATGAAATGGGGGTTCAAAAAGGTAAGGTAACTTGCCAAGAGGGACACATCCAATAAGAAGCAAAGTCAGTATTTAAACTCAGACTTCATAAAAATTTCTCAGTTCTTTCCCCTATTCTCTGCCCCTGACCCTGGTTCAGACCTTGTTGCCTCTCACCTTAATTATTGCCTTAGCCTCCTTCTGGCTTCTATTTCTCTGATCCAGCCCCCTTAGATCTACCCCTATACTCCTGCAGGAATGATCTAAAACACAATTTTCACTTTTACTTTTAAAATTCTGAATTGTTCATATTTTTTCAGTTAAGTCTGTGTTTTGAAAGCATGTTTTTAAAGTAAGATTACAAATCTTAACTATTCTCCCTCTGTAAATTCATTGTAACAACTCACATTTTTAGCTCATTTAATCATCATTTCAACTTGAAGAGGTAGATATATGGGTATCCCCATTTTACAGATAAGGAAAATGAGGCTGAGAGCTATGACTTGCCAAAGAGTACACAGGTATAAATAGAAAGAGCTGAGGCTTAAATCCAGGTTTTCTGATTTGAAGTCCATTGCTCCTTCCATATCATAGTGTGGGCAATACTGTGCCTAGGGCCTGAGGTGATGGACAGTGGAAACGATTCATGCTTCCTCACTTCCTTTTAAAATAGAGTGCTCAGTGTTACCCATTTTATATGTTAGGGTTCTTTGTAAGATTTTATCTTGAAAGCCACTGTGCCATACTGAGCCACTGCTCTACTATCACTGCCCCCTTCACCAAAGAGTAGGGAATCCTAGGTATTCTCTTAATGGGAATCCTGGGTGTTCTTTTAATGAGCAAAGAATAAATCTGGGTGGCTAACATATTTTTGAGCCTGGTTTATTCCCCACACATAATGTTGCATGTTTCTCTGCTTTAGCCTTCTAATCACAATGTCCCATTATCTGGATCTTCTTATGGGAACTTAACCATTTATGGACAGGGATCAGGCAGGACCCTCAACTTGCAGAGGAGAAATGCAGCTCTTTAGCTAATTTGAGTCCTTTGAGCTTTGGAGCTTCCCATAGTTGTTTAGATCACTAAACCATTCAGTATGCATGGAATTGCTCTTCCTTGATTAGGAACTCCTTGTTGACTAAATTTACCAGCAATTCAAAATTTGCAGTTGATTGGTCTTATCCTTACTCTCCAGGTTATACTGGGAAGGAGAGCTGCATTTCACCCTTGAAGGTGCAGTTTTGACCTCAGATTTTTTTTCCCCCCTCAGATATGGACTAAGCATAAATGTATCTTAGAAGCTAAAAATTAGAGCCTTACTTTAAATAGGTCTCAAAGTAATTATCTTTTGGTCGGGCATGGTCACTTTTATGCATACTTTCATCTTGTAGATAAAAAATTCAGGTGGATGTAATCTAAAACTTAAAAAAAAAAAAAAAGTTAAAAGCCCATAAGGAATCCTTTTGTAAAGGAAAATCAAAATCCAAATTTGAATGACTAAATTGTATCCTAACTTCTGGACAGAAAGATCCATGACTGAATACCAAATACAATCTACTGCTAATAAAAATGAAGGAACAAGATTTCCTTCTTTTCTTTAAAAAAAATTCAGATGGTAAATTTGTTTGTACCACTTTTTATTCCTAGTAAGAATGTGCCTTGTGGCTTGGAATGATGGTATGGAGGTAGTGTCAAATTGCTATTTTGTTTCTTTGGCTGCAAATTCTCCTTGCATTCCAGGGTTGAAAGTAAGGAACTCTTCTTTTTCTGAAAAACAAGACGTTATGGAAAGACCACTTATATATGTTCTTTCAGGGAGGGCTTGAAAGTTTCAGCTTTTCACTTGTTCCCTAAGATACAGGTTGAAGGATTGTAACCTAGAGCAAAGACCTTGAAAGTTATAGATTATAAAACCCCTTAGAACAAGCTATATGTCTCTGCTGTGGGTTGTTGATAATAAGTTCAAGGCCCCTCAAAGATACCACAACTCATCATCATTCAAAATACTTTTGAAGCTCCATTGAGAAAGTGATTTCTTATTTTGCATGTTAACTATAGACACCTAAAAGGTTCTCCTAACTCCCCATATGTTTTCCAGAACCATTTTATGAAAGTGTTTTTATAGAGCATCAAGGGGCTAAGGGGTAAGCAAATGTGCAGGCATATTTCCACTCTTCCAAGATTAATATTTTGTGTTACACCTTTAAATTTTACTCAGCCTTCTTTGAGTTTCATGATTGTTCAGCCAAGAAGGCTCTATTAGTTATAGCAAGCTATGGTGGTATGTCTCTATCTCTAGGAGCAAGCATCTGCATATAGCACAAACCATCTTGGGGAGTGTGTGTGTGTGTATTTGGTGAATGGGGAGCACAGTTCTTATCTTTTGTAGCTTGTTTTCCTGATCATTTATGCCACTTTTATGTACTAGTGACTTGGTTTCTTTGCTCTTTCCAGGTAAATATGCAGAGGACATTTTTGGAGAGCTCTTTACTCAGGCAAATACCTTTGCCTCTAGGATAAGCTCCCTTGCTGAGAGGGTCGACCGCCTTCAAGTTAAAGTCACTCAGCTGGATCCCAAGGAAGAAGAAGGTAAGGAAGCTGAGCTCAGCATTTGCAGACTCTGCTGATCAGTTTCTTTAGAATTTTTTTTCCTGATTTATAAAAAAGTGAGGAGAGAAATCAGAGAAACCTATGGAGTTTTGCTTTGAAATGACATAAGCCTGTGTGGTGTGAAGCAACCTTTTTAGCTCTACCACACCCCCACATACTCCCTTTCTCCCATTCCCCCAATTCCTTCTTTCTCAAATTTCTCTTCCCCCAGTCCTATTTTGCTACCATAAAAGTCCTTGGAAGATTCATTCCTCCTAAGGAGAGGACTGCTAGATCTGGCCCATATAGTAAACCTTTGTGTTGCCTCATTTTGTTCAGTCATGAAATGGCTGGGCTGCTGACAGCCTTGTGGGGCTTCCCCAGAGGGGGAGGGAAAAAAAAAAACACAAAAACCTGGCTGCAGACAGCCGCAGCCAAGAAATGCAGCAGCTGAGACTTCTCTAACTGGTGTGACTCAGTGTTTGCTCAAATAGCCTGTCATCCATTTTCTAACACCTTCCATCTTCTCTCAGTGTCACTACAAGGGATCAACACCCGAAAGGCCTTCAGAAGCTCTACCATTCAAGACCAGAAACTCTTTGACAGAAACTCTCTCCCAGTGCCTGTCTTGGAAACATACAATACTTGTGATACTCCCCCACCTCTCAACAATCTTACCCCTTACAGGTAATGACTGGCTCTCTCCTCCCTTTTTCAGCATATAGGTAAACAACAACTAGATTGTCTTTTTCCTAAAGATGTTGTTTCCATCAGAGGATTGTATCAGAAAGCTCACTACCTACCCCAAAATTCCTTGTGGCAGCAGAAACTAAAGTTTACCATATAAACAATTGTCATTTATTCTTGTTTGGTTTCTGGAATTCATAGTGAATATATATTTTGCTATAGCATTGCATGCTGCAGAGTCTAATTTGGTATAAGCCAGGTCCATCTTGGGCTCCATCCAAGGAATTTAGTTTTTATAGAACCAAAAGGACTTTGTTACAAGGCGGTCCGATAGCATGGATCCCAGGGGCAACATTCTAGCAAGGCTCCCACTTACTTGGAAACCACTAGGTTACCAGATGTCTGGGCGTGTTATTGGGGCCGGCCTCATGGACTGGCTGCTCTCGGCCTTGAGGGGTCCTTCCAAGGCTTAAAGAATAATTGGCATTCTTCCTCCAAATGAGTGTCTTTCACTTTGTTTTGAACATTCTTTTGACATTCCTTTCTAAAAGGACCTATACTTTTGTGTCTGGGCTTGAGAAGGGAAGGTAGCCTTATAGACAACTTAAAGCCCCTCCCTTCTAGTATAGTTGCCTTCCTGCAACTTTCTGAGCAGGGGCAGAAAGTGAATATTTATCTTGCTTTTATCCATAAACATCTTAGGAACAGGTAAAAAAGTAACTACAGATAGCTGGAGGCAGATATCTTCTGTGAGACATGGGTACACCACAAAGTAGAATGTGTGTGTATGTGTGTGTACCTGTGAAATTCAAGGACACCAGATTGATTCAGGGAACCTGGAATAGGAATATGGTAGCTTCTTACACAGATACAGAGTGCATTGCATCTATACTATATTATTACTGTGTGAAATTATGTTTACCCTTTGACTTTCAAAGAGGATGATAGCTAGCATAGCATGACAGAGATTTGACTCTCTAACCTCCATCATTTAGTCTAGTTGGATTTGGGTAGGGATTGGGGGCCAGGAAGGGATTATATACCTAAAGATATTGAAGAAAGAAGTATGATATAGGGTGTATGTGGTAGGATAGAATAAACAAATGATATTAAGAAAATTTTATTTTTCATTTAATGGTATTTTCCCTTTTTTAAAAAAAAAGTTACTTTGAAATACTTTCAAACTTACAGGACAGTTACAAAAATATACAAACCCAAATATCTATTTTTGCCCTAACAGAAATGGCCCATGGTATAGTACTTAAAGCAAGATTTAATATAAAAATCATTAGTGTTGTACTTGGAAATGTTTTCCGAGTGTTGTGATAGGATTGGAGGCCAGGGAATAAAATTGTGTTTCCGATTGCTTTTAGTTCGGAAGAAGTTAAAATAATTGTCCACCCCTAAGCACATGCTTTCTGGAAATTGAGAAGGGCTTGAACATGCCAAAGTACAGGATTCCAACCTAGATCAAGTCTGGCACAGATAACCCTGACATTGACACTCAGTTGCTGACTACACTACTGTCACTGCCACTAGAGGTGGAGATTAAATCTTGTGGTCATAAGACAGCTGGCCATTTGTTCTCGCTGGGGCCTCCTTGTGGTGGGTGGGGGGCAGATGCTGAGCTATTCTAGAAAAGAGCAAGAAGTTGGAATGCTGTGGTTGTCTGTAGTAGCAGAGGAATCACATCTGTACACATACTCGTGTATATATGTTCACAAACGTGAACCTGCACATATGTGCACAGGTTGCAAGTGGATGGGAAGCCACTAAAACTTCCTAGAGTTTGGGGAATTGGTGGGGGGGAAGGGGAACCAGTAGCTGAGATCCCCTCTGATGTGCCAGGATATCAGGATATCCTCAGGGAGTTGTCTGTGGCTATGCAGATCATTAGAAATAATCAGGATCCCTGCTGCTATAGCCCATTCTTGTCCTGACCATGCAAAATTCCTCTACCAGGAATTGAAAGTAAAGGCTAAGATTCTTAAAAAGCCACATCAATAAAGAGGTACCATTCTAGGGCATCAGAATGCTGGCGTGAGAGAGGAAATATGCAATCCACTCATGACCTCTTGATTCCTCAGTATAAAAACTGCTAACTTGTAGGTGTTTGGAATATTGGATTTGGTTGGGAGCTCATCTATCAACTGACAGCTACTTGTCTTCATTTCTATCCCAGGGACGATGGAAAAGAGGCACTCAAATTCTACACAGACCCTTCATACTTCTTTGATCTTTGGAAGGAGAAGATGCTGCAGGACACCAAGGATATCATGAAAGAGAAGAGAAAGCACAGGGTGAGGGGAAAGGGGCGTCTATTCTACACATCAGTAGGCGCGAGTGTGGAAGGGGGATAAAAAGGGAAGCCAGTCTTATGCGAAGTAATCATTCCGAGTGGCTGCTTGCTTGCATGCCAGGTGAAACTCTAAAAAAATATGTGTCTACACTAAGCACAACCAAGATGAAAGTAAAAATCACACTAAAATGTGTTTGTTCCCCCCGGCGCTATTAACAATTGAGTATATTCAGGCTGAGTTTTAGAAATTGACTTTTCTATTCACCATTTATTTCTCTTGCAATTTGCACCTGACTCTGCTGGACACTCTAGCTAGGCGAGTCCCTTCCCTGCCAGTTTTGCAGCTCATTTCTCAGAGATCAGTACAAGGCACTGCAGTGTTTGATTTGCAACAGGAGGGGTTTAACACCTTCATTCCCGGGTGGGGGTGGGGGTAGGGGAGAACGTGCCTAGTTTTTAGAGATGTTCCTTTCCCCTTAGACTCTCAGTGGTGTGTATATGTATGTGACCTACCAGCTACAACCTCCCAGTCCCATTAGCATGACTACCAGGAGGCCCAGGAGAACACCAGGGGCATACAGCTACACAGCCTGAAGAATTCTTCTTGGTGTTTGTTTTGTTTTTTAAACTCTTTCCTTATATCTGCCCCAGAAAATGCAATTGCCATTACTTCTCATCTCTCTTGACTGACCTTGGTGGCAAGCAAATAACAAATAGTCATTCCTAATGATTAGAGCTGTTCAAAAATGTGAATGTGCTATCCGAAAAAGTAGCAGGTTTCCCATCGCTAGAGATGCTTAAGCATGGAATTGAGCAAAAGTTTTACCCAGGAGATGATTTGGATTCAGTGACCTTCTAGGTCACTCCACACTCAGTAATTCTGAAAATTTTGTTGTGTTTACTTTACTGTATGTTGTCTAGGCAAAACCATGTCTTGCATGTATGTCTATGAAGATGAGTGGAATTTTAAAGAACTTTGGAAAATGATTCACAAAGCATTTTCTGTTCTTTTTTTATTATAGAAAGAGAAGAAAGATAATCCAAATCGAGGCAATGTGAACCCACGTAAAATCAAGACACGTAAGGAAGAATGGGAGAAAATGAAGATGGGACAAGAATTTGTGGAGTCCAAAGAAAAACTGGGGCCTTCTGGGTAGGTGATCCTTTTGAACTGTTGGTAGTATTCTTTGAAGGGACCTGGGACAAGAGTCTTGACAGCTCTGGCATGACACCTTCCACACTCGCTGCTGTATGGCTTAGATCAATACTACTATTAATCAGTTACTTTAAAATGCATCCATCTGGTGATTAAAATTTGCTAAATAAATCAGGAGAGTCAGCAGTTTAAATGAAGTGACCAGAGTGCCTGAGTGGTCTTGAAAGGAAGGCCTATGGCTTCTAGTGCCCTTATTCTGCCTGACACCAAATGTCTAAGGGCTCAGAGAAATGACTGGAAAGAGAAGAAAAGTGGTCTTGGGAGCTCTTTGCCTCCAGAGCGTTGATTTGAAGGTAGTGCCTAGGAGTTGGGCATTTCAGGGAAGTGAGGAGAGCCAGGCAGGGAGTTCATGCACATCACCAAAGCATCTTTTCAATCAGCCTTTGTCAGTCTCATGAGAAAGTCTGGCCAAGGGACTGCCTGCAGACCTCAGAGACAGTGTGGGAAAGGCCGCCCAGCCAGTATTGAGGCTATATATCTCTGTGGAGAAATAGTAGGTGTCATTCTGACCCCATTTCCCAGTACCAAATCATGCTGGAGGTTTAAATGGAAAAAAAAAAAAAAAAAAAGCTTGGGTCTGGTGCTTATCCTGGTGTCCGACCTATGTGACTTTCAAAGTCAAGTTACCATGACTGCTTGGCATGAATGTCACCCTGGTTCTCTCCCCAAATACATTGCATCCTCGCTGTCAGAGAATCATGCCAGCCCATGTCCCATATCTGGGAATGATGAAAGGAAAGAGTTGAGTTGTTCTTGCTTTAAGGGCTAACTCTACCATGAAGATCTTGACTTTTTAAAATCTTAACACTTCTGACACTTACACTTCCTGAATTAAGAGGTTTGTTTTAAAGAGTAATGAAAATGGTGAAAGGGGGAAAAATGAACCTTTCTCTCTATAGAGAAATCAGCCCTGAGGGTACCTTCATTACTTTACTTCCTAGTAAAAGGGGCCATATTGTTCCCTGGACCCATACTGTTCAAACAGCCACTTGTCATAGGTTCAGTGATTCTAAGGCCAGAAGCGTGCATGTTCAGAATGCCAACTTTTTGTGTTAATTTTTTTTGTGTGGAATTGCGGGGGGGTGGGAAAGAAAGGACTTTGCTTCCCATTTTCCTGTTGTCTAGGAGGTTTGGGGTTGGGCTGCATGGCTAGCCTATCTGGACATGCTTGTTGATGAACCTCGAAAGAGATGTCCTAAGCCAGTGGGCTCCAGGCCTTGGGTATTTTCCATATCAGAGCATCATTTGATTCAGTTAGTTCCCTCCAACTCTTGTCTCCTTGGGGTCTGTTTTAGATGAGTTCTTCAGCAACCCAACAATGGTGGAAAGGGGGTGGGGAGTGTAGAGCACTGCCAATTTTTGCCAGCTGATGCTTGGTGTATTTATGCTTATTTGTTGTTATTCATGCAGAGCAAATTCACCCAAGGCCCAGTGCTCTGAGGGACAGCTTTTCACAAAGCAAGCCCAAGCACCCCACTTTAATCGGCAGCTCATTTTGTTTGATGTGAGACCTGACAGAGAGACCACATCTAACTACCACATAGCAACCTGCATTCGTCCTCAGCTTAGTTTTGCAATCAAACGCCTCCTTGGCCTTTGAGCACTCCGGAGGCTTGCTGACCTCAAAACCAGGCTGTGTGCCAGTCATGTGTTTTTAGCTCACTAGCCTGTGGGGCTTGGCTTTGCCCTTTGCCACAAGACAGACTTTGGGATTTAGATATAGTTTCCACCTAACATTTGGGAGAGAATTTAAAAGAACTGCTGGGTTTGACAAGGCCAACACTGGGAAAGGAAGAGCAAGCATAGTTTTGGTAACGTGGATTGAATTCCAGTACTGAAACATCTGTTTAACAATAGAATATTTAGTCCTAAAATAAGATTTCAGAAAAACAGAGAATAAATGGGGAATATACTTATTTTATTTCTTCCTAATAGCTTTTATATTTCAAATGTGCTTTTGTGATATCTTTTGAGAAAAAAAAGAGAGTACCACTCAGGGTCTTTAATTGAGTTTTGACATTGGGTTCATTGTCAGGTATCCACCCACCTTGGTGTACCAGAATGGCAGCATTGGTTCTATTGAAAATGTGGGTGCAGGCAGCTATCCACCACCACCACAGTCGGACTCTGCTTCTCCACCTTCTCCTTCCTTCTCTGAGGACAGCTTACCTCCCCCACCAGCAGAATTCAGGTAAATGGGTGGTTTACCTGAATCCATCCACTCTGGGTGGTTAAACTCTCAAGAACAAGATAAGAATTCGAAATCCAAGCCAGGACCACTAAAATAATGTCTTGAAAATCTGTCTAGGTGAGAAATAATTAACATTCAAGTACTTGCAAGAGGCCAGGCATTATGCTAAACACTGTATATGTTACTTAACACTCACAGCAGCCCTCTTGAGTAGATACTGTTATTATCCACATTTTATAGATGAGACTGACTTAGAAGGGTCAATTAACTTACCTAAGGTCACATAGCCAGTAGGAGACAGAGCCGTGAGGATTGGAAAGCAGTCATTCTGACTCAAGAGCTATTCTGGGGGGAGCGGATGTGGCTCAAGCAGGTGAGCTCCTGCCTCTCACATGGGAGGTCCCGGGTTTGGTTCCTGGTGCCTCCTGAAAAAAAACGAACAAGCAAAACAAACTAAAAACCAACTCAGGGAAGCCAATGTGGCTCAGTGGTTGAGCACCTGCTTCCCATGTACGAGGTCCTGAGTTCAATCTCCAGTACCTCCTAAAAAAAAAAAAGAAAAGAAAAATTTTAAAAAGAGCTATTCTGCTTACCCCTGAACAGATAGTCACCAACTTAGCACTTACTTTTATTAGTTATAGTTAGCTTTAACCCAACATAAAATGAAGGGGTACAACCTGCTGTCCATAAAATATACAGCAGGCACCTTGCACAGCTAACTAGGAACCTAGCAGACCTTTCTCTCCTATTGCTTCTGGTTTATTTCACTGCTGGATAGACTTTCCAGAAAGACACAAAGTGAAAAGGGCGGTGAAACTTATAATCTATCCTTTTTGATATTTGTCAGTGCCCCTGGCAGACAGCATGTGTTCATGGGAAGAATTGGCCAGTAATTGTTGAGAAGAGGTCTGAGGATTGTTCGGATTTCCATGTTTCCTCACAGTTACACAGTTAATTTTCCTCTTTCTGATGCCTGGCATATGAGAGCTTTAATAAGGTGCACTTTTCTCCTTGGACACTGTTTAGAGATTGAATATATTGAAGACCCCTCAGGTGGGGACCTAAAACAGTGTGTTTCCCCTCCCCTCCCCTCTCCCCCAAATTCTTCTTGGCCTTTGAAACCACCAATCCCAAATCTCCTTCTGCCTCCCACATCACTTCCTGCTTGTTGCTGTGTCAGATGCAGCTAAGGCTTGAAAGTCTGTGGAAAATTCCAAGATGGATGCTCTTTTAAGGAGTAGCAGTTAGTACAGGGCAGGTACAAAGGTGGAATAAGAAAAATCTTAGCCTCACACATGTGCTGAGACCTTGCAGCTGCGGCCAAGCCTATCTGATCCCAAGAGGGATGTAGTCTAAACTCTTTGAAACCTGGGTCAAGAGACTGGTGGCACATTTATTTCCCATCTCTGCATATCCTGAGATTGAGACTCATTCTCTCTTGAGTTTTTCCACACGGATACTCAAGATACATTCACTCCAATCTATATCCTGCTCGGATTTGGTCAGCTTGGCTTGGGTTTCCTGCCCTCACAAAATCTGGTGAATGTTACTAGCCTGAAGAACAGAGCCCCGTGGTAGGTGATGGTTGAAATTTTATTCCAGGAAAGGCTGCATGCATTCTTAGTCCTGACACCACGATTAAACTGACAACTGCACATTGGAGCGTTCCTCTTAGAGGAAGGTTTAGGAAGGTGCTTTCCTTTGGATAGCTGAAAGGTTAGAAGGAGACCTAAGAGATGATCGCAGTCAGCTCTTACCTGATAGAG
>PVKH010028968.1:0-12662 GCA_004027955.1 Chaetophractus vellerosus | reverse complement strand
AACCCAAGACCTCCCATGTGGGACGCAGATGCTCAACCTCTTGAGTCACATCCGCTCCCTCTTCTCCCCTTCTTCTAAGACCACCAGTCATCTTGGATTAAGGCACACTTAAAACCAGTCTGGCCTCATCTTAGCTCATCACATCCTCAAAGATCCCAATTCCAAATAAGGTCACATTTACAGGACCGGGAGTTAGGATCACCATGTCTTTGGGGGACATAATTTCAATCCTTAACAGGTGGGGGTGATATAAAGAGTCAAGTGAGCTGAAGCTGAGTTCTAATTTCCTTATCTGCAGGAGTGGTGATAACACAGAACTAGTGTGAGGATTAAATTTTAAAAATGTATGTCACAGTGCAATCAGGGCACCTGAATTTGAATCTGAATTCAGATTTTAGTCTCTCTGGGATCGGCCCAGAACTAGCTGTGTCCTAGGAACTGAAGCTATGCCCAGAGAAATTTTGCTACATATTTCGGAGCATGGAAGCCCAATTTCCCCAGGGCTTCCTATGTCTGGCAAGCCCATTAGAAGATGACATAGCTTCAAATGAAACACTTCCATGAAAGGAAACTTAGAATCCATCTTGTTCAGTGGTTTTTCAAACTGTTTTTATTGATGGTTGCTTAATTTAAAAAGTAAGCTAATAACTACAGCCTATGAAACTGACAAAAGAGGAGATTCCTTGCAAGGAGAGCTTTCCTGCCCACCAGCGAAGACTTCATCAACTCCAATTCTCTCTCCTCCCAAGCTTCAAGATTCTGCAGAGCAGGGTTTGGAAACCACTGAATACTTTTAACAATCTCATTTTATAAACGAGGGAACTGAGATCCAGAAGGAGTTATTTACTAGAGCAGATCCATCAATATCTAGGCCGATCTTACATTCTACTGTACAACCAGGTGAGAGAAAAAAGCATGTTCTCTATTTCTCTTTATAAAGAATTTTTAAAAATTATCTTCCTGTTTCTTTCTTGGAGATTACATAACAGCGACCATGTTCACCTTGCTACAATGGAGAGAAAAGTGGATCTCTGGAAAAATCTTTTGCAATTCATCTTCAAGAAATAACTGCTATTCAAAATGTATCAAGAAACTGAAAAATGTTCATGCCTTTTGGCCTGGTAGCTTCTTTTCTGGAAATGTATACAAAGAAATTAATTTTAAATAAAAAAAATAGATTTAGGCACAGAGATATTTATCACCACATTGATTATATTAGAATGAAAACTAGAAACAACCTATAGAATAAATAGTGGGTAGAATGGATGAATGAGTAATAATAGTACTTTTTAGCTCAGTACCTAAATAAAGACTTAAATAAAGAAAAGCTATATCATGCTCGTATATTGGAAGATTCAAGCTTATTAACATGTTGGTTCCCTCAAAGTTGACCATTAGATTCAATGAAATTCCAAGTGAAATCCCAGCAGTCTTTTTAAAAAAAGAAATTAGTAAGACAATTCTAATATTTTCATGCAAATGTAGAAAACAGGATAGCCAAAGCTACTTGGAAAAAGAACAAACTTAGAGTACTTACACTACCTTACAACCTTAGAAGACTTACACTATAATTCTTCAGTAATCAAGACAGTATTGTGTTAACATAACAATAGACATATAAATAAATGGAACAGAAAAGTATCCATAATAGACCTACATATATGCTAACATAATTCAATGGGGAAAAGAATCGTCTCTTCAAAAGCAATGCAAGAATAATTGGATATTGATAAGAGGAAAATGAACCTTGACTCTTACATTATATCATATACAAAATTAACTCAAAATACATCCAAAACCTGTCCATAAAGAGTAAAATTATTTTAAAAACATAATTTATTAAAGAAAGCATAGGAGAAAATTTTTACAACCTTGAAGTAGACAAAGATTTCTTAGCACAGAAAATGCATTAAACACAAAAGAGAATAATAATAAATTACTATCAAAATGAAAACTTTCTGTTCTTTGAAGCTCACTGTAAAGAAAATGAAAAGGTAAGCCATTGACAGTGAATATTCACAATACATTTATGTGACAAAAGACTTGTATCCAGAATATATAAAAGACTCTTACCAATCAATGGTAAGGAAAACCATCCAATAAAAATGGGAAAAACATTTGAACAGACAAAAAGCAGGCGTACAAATGTCCAGTACGTACATGAACATATACTCAGAATCACTTGTCATCAAGGGATGCAAGTAAAATTACAATGATTTGTTACTACACACCCCCCAGAATGGGTGAAGCTAGTAGGACTGACAATACCAAATGTTGGTCAGAATGTGGAACAATTAAACTCTCATGATTGCTGGAATGAATGCAAAATGGTATAGCCAATATAGAAAATGACCTGGCAGTTTCTTCAAAAGTTAAACTTACAACCCAACAATTCCACTCCTGGGTATTTATTTACCTAAGAAAAATGAAGATGCATGCACAATAACAACAACAAACCTGTATAAGAATTGTACAAGAATATTCAAAGTAGCTTGACTTATGATCTCCAAAGACTGAAAGCAAACCGAATGTTTTAAAAAGGGTGAATGGGTGTATAATCACACAATTAAATAATACTTACTAGTAAAAATAACAAATGTCTAATATATGTAACAATAAGGGTGAAGCCAGGCACAAAATAATGCATCTTGAATGATTCCATTCATAAGAAATTCTAGAAAAGGCAAAACTGATCTATAGTTACAGAAAGCATAACAGTGGTTATTTGGGGCTGGGGGGAGAGGGATTGATTGCAAAGGGGCACAGGACAACTTGGGGGCTCGATAGAAACACTTTATTTCTTGACTGGGATGGTGGTTACATGAGTGTATACATTTGTCAAAACTCATTGACCTATACACTTAAAATGGGTGAATCATTTTGTATGTAAATCAAACCCCAATAGGGCTTTAGAAAGTAAACTATTTTGCTACAATTTTAATGTAAAAGATCTTTACTCACTTTAAGCAATAAAAGCAAGACACGAAAATTGTGGGCACAGTCACACATCACTTTTTAAAGCATGCCACAGAAATAATAAATGAAAATGCAACAGAATCTGTTAAGGATTGTGATTAGCC
The DNA here is from genome assembly GCA_004027955.1 of Chaetophractus vellerosus. Lineage (NCBI taxonomy): Eukaryota > Metazoa > Chordata > Mammalia > Cingulata > Chlamyphoridae > Chaetophractus > Chaetophractus vellerosus. The sequence continues at coordinate 9,582 of PVKH010028968.1, read as the reverse complement.
ATGGTCCTTAAAAATATCCAGGTATTCCTCATTGAGCTTTTATTTGAAATTTTAACTTTCTCCCTGATGCTACTTAAAGAAAAAAAGTGCCTGCTGTTATACATCAAGGATGTATGAATCAGCTAATATTTCAGAATCACTGTTGATGAAAATGACACCATAATAGTAGTTGCAGAATTAAAGGAAAGATGGAATAGATTTTTATTTAGCAACGTGGACTTTGAAAGGCAATATAAATATTTTTAAATGTATTATAGGAAACTTGCCTCAATATCATGTACGTAAACCAGATTCACAAATTCTTGTCCTTGGGTCAGTTTGAGATTTTATGGTTACAATCCTGTCTTTGGAAAACCAATTAGGTGAGGGAAATCCCAAAGTTAAAAAACAAGACTCTTCTGTGTTGCAAAGATAGTATCAAATGAGAAAGTTTGTTTTCTTCCGAACTTCATGTCAAATCTCATCTTAGGGTGATTTATTCAAATCCTTCCAATCCAAGGACTCTTGCTTAATGTCTCCTAAGAACAACCACTTCAAAGTTTTACAGAAGAGCAATCCTAAAACTTTATTACTAAAGAAAAATTATATGCAGTAAAGAAAGTAATTTTAAGTAATCCATTTAAAGTTTTAAAGTTTTTGGTATGTAAAATCTCAGCAGCATAGCGAAAGTGTAATCTTTGGACTATGCAACTTCATTCAATTCACTCTATTTATATAACTACCTAGGGTTAACATCAAGCGTATTTTTTTCAAAACGTCTTCTAATTCCAGGTTTGCAATTCAACTGAAAAAAAAAAAAAAATCAAAGACACCTAAGAACATTTTATGACTTAAGAAGTTTTCCTTTCTTGACATAAAAACTACTGCTGGAGATCTCTCCTCCCATATCTTATCAGCTCAACTACCTAGTGTGATTTGAATCACCCAAACCTCAGTTTTTAAAGAGAGAGAGAGAAAGAGAGAAAGAGAGAGAAAGAAGAAAAACCTTTGGTAAAGTAGGTTCCTTTGATCCTTTTCTGCTACTTATGAAAACTCACACTGTATGGTGAACACATTCCAACAAGCAAGGATAATGAAGCACATGGGACACCGAGACTTAATTCCATGTCTGTTTCTTTATTTAAAAAAAAAAAAACATGCTTTATGGGCTGAGGGAAGAATAGACTAGCCTAGCTCAGAGCGAACAGTAAGAAGCAGTTGTGATTGCCGAGATGGGAGATATCATTAAAAAGCAAACTGGGGAGCTCCAGTTTAGGATCTGAGGAGATTATTGATTCAAATCCTTTAAGGCATTCTTCAAAGGACTTCTTAAAAAGTTGTATTGTCTGAGGAGTTTGGGGAGTGTTCGTGTGTGTGTGTGTGTGTGTGTGTGTGTGTGTGTGTTACACAAGGGGGGAGATTAATGGTTGGGAGGGCTGTGTCTATGTGAGGTAGAGGGTGATGAGTTGTGCATGGATTGTAAATAACTTTCGAGCTGGTCTGAGTGGACAGAGGTGACTGAATGACAGCTTGTCTGGGTGCTTGGTTCTCTGATAATTCAGCCTCCATAGCACTGTGCCCAAGGCCCTCCGTGACTTGGTCTTTACCGCCCTTTCTGCACCATTTCCAACTACTCCCCTGAGTGCTGCAGCTCAAAGAATGTGCTGTAAAGTCAGACTGCCTGGTTCAAATACATGCCCCTTTCCCAGCTGCGTGAGCCTGAGGAACTCGTTTAATCTTGCCAAGCCTCAGTTTCTCATATTTAAAAATACGATGAGCAATAGCTCATAGGGTTGCTGGATTAAATTAGATAATCATCAAACATTTTGTGCATGTAGCAAGTGTTAAGTGCTCACTATGAGCAAACTATGCAACTCATGGACATTTGAATTCAGCAGATACTTTTGGAAAGCTTTCTGTGCATTAGATATATATTGCTCTCCATCCAAGCAGAACCTGAGGTACAGTCATAACTCTGCATCTTTAAACAAAAGATGCAGTACCTTCCTCTGGTTTTGCATGTGGTGATCCCTTACTGTTTTACAGTTCAGCTTAAACAGCATCTCCTCTGCAGAGTTTCTCCTGGACTCATACATAGCTAGCCTCAATTCATCAGATATAATATGATAGAAAACTTAGCATCCTGTATCCATCCCATCCAACACACATATGCATATGTGTGTACATTTATTTGTATATGTGTATTTATATGTATATATGCATATATATGCATGTGTATATATTTGTGTATGTTTATACATATAGTTTTTTTATTATCCACCTCCTTAATTAGAGTAGAAGCTCTACGGGGAAGGGAGCTGTTTTGATCATCACTGCATCCCCAGAGCCTAGACCTAAGCCTGGAATTAGTAATAAATGACTCTTATTCGTATTAGCCCAAAGGTCTGACACTTCCACCCAATATTCATAAGTTCCTTAAGATCGGGGAATGTGTTTCTTTCTCAACCTAGCATCCAAAACTTGCTCATTAATTACTTATTCAACAAAATCAAGGTTTTCATAGGCTGACATTCAATTCTTTGAAATTATGTATATGAACTGTAATTGGAGAAGTAAAAATGTTTTTTTTTTGATCCAGAAGGAGGGAGATATACATTCAGCCTTTTGATTATGAAGTCATAGTTAATGGGAAGAAAAGCTGCTGAGTAAAAATAATGAGCAGAGTTTGGGACCGATTGCTAACAGCGTGTTTCTCTTTTTGAGATTTTCTTTTCTGCACACAAACTTGGTTTGAAGGTTTTGACCGACTTGGCCATGCCTTGAGGCAAAGAAATATGATAACTATGTACCTAGGGGTGGATTAAGACAAAATAAGGGGCCATCACAGGGCTCTATCCAATTCTGGCTCTCCACAACTCCCTCTGGGTAAATCCTAGAGCTTACACCTGTCCAGGGCAGCAGAAACATAGACCATCACATCTGTCAATGACTGCCCAAATAATTAAAGCCATCTGTGCCCAGCGTCCCAACACTTCTCTGAATCAGTACACAGCTCCATAATTTCAACAGTGAGAAATGTTCCAGGATGATTATGGTTAAATGAAAATTTTTATATGAAAGGAAAAAAACTCTGAAAGAGTGAATTCTCTGTGCCTCTCTTGACCCCATCAACAAACGGTCTCAGTCAATACAGTAGCCGAGATGTTAGGAAAGTCTTCAAGATGGAGATGCTAAATCTCCAAATCACATTAGAGGCCAGTGCATGCATCTGCCTGCATTGTTTTGTTCAGCACGGGAATCCAACCTACCTGCTCTCTTTGTGTGTCTGGTGATGAATGTGTTGACTGATTGGAATGCAGCCAAATGTTATTTCATGTTGAGTCTTCTCCTCTGGGTATTGTGAAGCTGCGCGGGGCAGCGTGATACAGGCCAATGTAAGGATAAGAGCTCAGGCTCTGGAATCAAACACACCCAAGTGGGGGTCCAGAGCTTGTCAGTTGCTTGACCTTGGGCAAATTACTTGGCCTTGCTCTATCTGTTTCTTTATCTGTAAAATGGAAATGATATAATATTAACTTCTTTGATGATGATAAAGATTACATGAGAAAATGTGTATTAAGCACTTTGCAGACTACATGGCACAAGGTCATCATTATATAAATGTTTGTTTTTACAGTTTTTTGTCACTGCTTTTGTTGCTGTGACTCCCAGGTTATGTAGTTTGCTGGCTTTCAGTAGACTCACAAAGTATAGCTTGAAATGGGCTCAAAATTCTACTCCACATTCGGAAGGGTTGCCATTTTGTTCAGTAGGACTTGTGATTGGTAAAGTCTCTGGGATGAGGTGATATAAGTAGCACAGAAACACCCAGTCTTTGGTTAATAAGTTAGGAGCCAAACATTGTATGACACTTTCTAACTGTCAGATGCTATGTTAGGAATATTTACTCTCCAGTTCTTGGTAGAGCCACAAGAGAACCCTGTTAGATAGCAGTTGTTAATGTCATCCTTCTTTCATATGTTAACTTTTCAGTGGGCACACACCTAACACTGCCCAAACTGCAACGGTATTGTGGACATATTGGGTGTTTGTTTGTTGTTTGTTTGTTTTTGAGTCTTCTCAGGATCTCTTTGATTAACCTCTATTTACCTATCCCATAATAATCCAACTCAATTCCTTTGGTTTGAGTGGAATTTAATCCACTCCTCCTGGGACCAAAGGGATGGTAATAAAGACCCAAGACTGACCAATCAGAGTTGTCCATTCCCCTAGTCACGGAGATGGTTAAGGTAGAGCAGACATTTCTCAGGGACTTACACTGAGGGAAAGAAAAGTGTCTTTTTTTCTTGAGGTTGCAAGAAAAGAAAGCCATGGAAACCTGACAAAACTGAGAATTATGCATAATGCTACTTGCCTAGAACACAGAGGTAAGGACAGACAGAATGAGATCTAGTAACATCTTTTGAACCCCTGGGCACAGATGTGCCTGAAACTAGTTATATAACGCAATAAATTCTCATTTTAAGCTACTTAAGGTACTCTGCTAACATTGGTGCTAGCTAACACAGTGGTCTGCTGAAATGCCATGTTTCATCATAGAGGGTAAGAATATGAGGTTTGAACAAAAGGTTTTTCTTTTTTATGAAAGGATTTTCCACACACTACATTTAGAACCACTAATATTCTTCCAAATAGGTGAATGTACATATATATGTACAAATAGGTGGCTGTACACGTATATTTGAAAGCACATGTCCATATCATATCTACATATTTTAAAAATTTGTTCCAGAAGATTGTGGAAAGATGGCAGAGTAGGAAGCTCCAGTAATCAGTCCCACCAGAACAACTTTGAAATTACGTATATGAACTATAATTAAATTAAACTAACTTGAACTGTCTGAATCCACCCTTCCAAAACTCTGGAGTCCAGTAGAACACCGTACACCAACCAGGGAAGAACCGGAAGAAGAGGCTAGTGAATTGTGGTAAATACCAGTAAATTGCTCTCTCTGCAGTGGTTATAGGCAATCATTTCCCACTCTTGTAGCAGGTCCCTGGCCTTGGGAAACTCCTCTCTGGCAAGCCTCCTTTCCTAGAATTTGCCCTCCAGGCAAAAGTAGCTTGAGACCTGGAAAGCAGTATAAGAAACAACTGAGGCAAGGCCCGGGGCAAAGGCTTACCTGCTTTAAGTCTAGCAGTAGAACACCCCAGGGAGGGAGGACGTCTGCCTTTGGGAGAAGGAAGGGACATTCAAATTCCTGTAAACAGGGGAACTCCTAAGCCACAATAAGCACAAGGACAGGAAGAGACTCAGACCTAGAAAGGGCAGGAAGGACTCTGCACTTTGCATTTTCCCTGAGCAGACCTTTCTGTTAGGAGGGCTGACATGCAAGAAAAATCTTTGTCATATCACCAGCTGGATACAAGTTCAAGAAACAGACATCCCAGGGAATAAATCTCAGAGTTAACATTTTAAAATATTAAAATGTACAGAGTGCAACAAAAGATCACAAAACAAAACAAAAAAAAAAACACAAAAAAACAAAACAAAAACAAAAACAAAAAAACAAAAAAACAGGAAATAATAACCCATTCAAAGGAAGAAGGAGAAAATCCAGAAAACACTGGTGGAGAAACCCAGACTGTAGTTACGCTGGAAAAATACTTTAAAGAAACGAACTTCAATATGCTCAAGGAGATGAAGGAAAATACAGAAAAAGAACTGAAGGATATCAGGAAAGGAATGAATAACCAATATGAAAATCTCAATAAAGAGAATTTTTTTTAAAGGAAGCAAATAGAAGACCACAATAACTGAAATGAAAAATGCTTAGGAGTGTTTCAACAGCAGATTGGAGCTGGCAAAAGAAAGAGTCAGTGAATTTGAATACAAGACAATTGAAATGAGTCAGGCTGAGGAACAGAAAGCAGAAAGAGTTATAATAAGGGAAAAGAACTTAAAAGACCTCTGGGACATCATCAAGGGCACCGATACACACTTGATGGAGTCCCAGAAGAAAGAGATGAAGTGGCAGAAGGAATATTCAAAGAAATAATGACGGAAAACCTCCCAAACCTAACAAAAGGCATGAATATACATATCCAAGAAGTCAAGAGAATACAGAACAGGAAAAAATGCAAAGAGAAGTATGCCCTGTCACTTGTTGATCAAACTGTCCAATGAAAAGGACAAGGAGAGAGTTCTGAAAGCTGAAGAGAAAAGCAACATCCTACATACAAGGGAGTCTCAATTAGATTAAATGCCAATTTTTCATCAGAAACCATGGAGGCAAGAAAGCAGTGGGTTGAAATATTTAAAGTGCTGAAAGACAGCATTAGCCAACCAAGAATTTTGCATCTGGCAAGACTTTCTTTCAAAAATGAAGGAGAGATTAATACTTTCCCAGATAAACAAAAGCTGAGGGAGTTCATCACCACTAGCTCTGACCTACAAGGATCCTATACAATGGTTCAAAGCAGCATAAAGAAATAAAGACCTCCAGAAAAGGCAACCAGTTGTAATTATAAATGCCAGTTCTATTGTTTTGTAGTATTTGGTATGTACTTCCACTTTCTACAGGTACTAAAATGCAAATGCATAAAAAATTAATGATAAACCTGTGTTTTTGGACGTACAACGTACAAAGACATAATTTGTAACAAGTACAAAAAGGGGAGGGTGGAGGGACATAGGATGTGTCTGTTATTGAAGTCAAGTTAGTATCAAATCAATTATGATAGTTATATATTTAGGATGTTAAATTTTAACCCCATGGTAACCACAAGGAAAATATATGAAAAATATATCCAATAGAGGTGAGAAGGGACTCAGTATGATACAATACAAAAACAAACAAATAAATATGAAAGTAAGCATTAAAGGAAGACCTGGAAGAGGAAAAAAAACCATTTAAGACTTACGAAGACTAAATAGCAAAAGGGGAGAAGAAATTCCTGCATTATCTGTAGTAACTTTAAACAAACATAAATGGATAAAACTGTTAGTCAAAGGGAAGAGATTGGCAAAATGGATAAAAAAGCATGACCCAACTATGTGCTGTCTACAAGAGACTCACTTAAATTCAAACACATAAGTAGGTTGAAAGTGAAAGGGTGGGGAAAAAATATGCCATGCAAGTAGTAACCAAAAGAAAGCTGGGATAGCTGTACTAATATCAGATAAAATAGACTGTAAGTCAAAAGCTGTCCAAAAGACAAAAAAGTCATTATATATTGATAAAGGGATCAATTCAAGAAAAAGATGTAACAATTATAAATATATCTGTACCTAACAGCTGAGTCCCAAAATATATGAAGACCATATGACCCTGCAATCTCACTTCTAGTTATATACCCCAATGAGTTGAAAGCAGGGACTGTAATAGACATTTGCACACCAATGTTCATAGTGGCATTATCCACAATTGCCAAAAGACAGAAGGAACCCAAGTGTTCATCAACTGATGAATGGGTAAGCAAAATGTAGTATATACACACAATGGAATAGTATTCAGCTGTAAAAAGGAAAGACGTTCTGATATATGCCACAACATGAATGTACCTTGAAGATATGTTGAGAAAAATAAGCCAGACACGAAAGGACAAATAATGTATGACCTCACTGATGTAAAATAACTAGAAGAAGCAAATTCAGAGTCAGAATCTAGAATATAGGTTACCTGGGACGGGGTGAGGGTAGAGAATAAGTAGTTAAGGCTTAAAATATACAGAGTTTTTATTTGGGATGATCAAAAAGTCTTGGTAATGGATGATGGTGAAAGTAGCACAACATTGTGAACATAATTAACATCACTGAATTATATATTTGAATGTGGTTAAAAGGGGAAATTTTAGATTGTATATATGTTACTAGAATAAAATTTTTTAAAAATCCATGGGACTGCACAACACAGTGAACTTTAAGTTAAACCATGGACTATACTTAATAGTAAAATTATAAAAACATGATTTCATCAATTGTAACAAATGTACCACAGCAATATATGTTGTTAATATTAGGACGGTGTATGGGAACCCTGTATTTCATGCTTGATTGTTCTGTAAACCCATAACTTCTCTAATAAAAAAAAAATTGTTCCATTCATCTTCTTCTTGGATTTCAAATTCCTTTAAAGCAGTGGAACACCTTTATAATAATAATGACACAAAAAAGTAGCAGGTAGACTGATATTGAGGTAGTTCTAACTATAGTGCAGAGAACATTAACTTTGGTGTCCAACGACGCGTGGGACTATCAGCTCTGTGACATTGTAGCTGGGTAAGCTTGGGCAAACTGCCCAGCTTCTTGGAACCTCAGTTTGCTTATCTATAAATGGAGATAATAGTACTTACTGCACAGGCTTAGTCCAAGAGTTAAATGAGATCATGCTTGTAAAACTGTAACATGCTGTAGACTATAATGCAATCTTGAATATAACATACAGTGCAAAAAGGCATTCATGTATATATCTTTTTGAGATCTGGCTAAGCACATTTGTTTTTTCAGAACCAGTTTACCTTGTTATCTAGTGCTATAACCAGGGACTTTATGAGTATCACTGGATAATGGTGATAATTTTTTTCTCTTTGGAAATTTTTTAAAAATTACAGAAATGGGCAAAAAGAAATAATAATTACCCATATCCCCTCCATGCAAAATCAGTCACATTTTAACATTTTTGGCCTATTTATTTCTTATTGTTTTTAGTACTTTTACATATTTATTTTAAAATGTAGGCAAACAATAAATAAGCCAACTATAATTAAAGACATTTAGAACATTGCAGATTGAACTATAATCTCCTGAAAACTGTTCCCATACTGGCTCACCCACCAGTACTAAAGGCATAAACTATGATGACTTGGTCTGATGAAAGAGTTCCTCAAATTCTTTATACTTTTCATACATATCTAGATATTAGAAGAAACAAAATATTGGGCTATGGACTTTTTTGTGGTTGATCCTTGTTGATATATGTAGATCAACTTTATTCCTTTCAACATTGTTTTAGTAATTCTTTGTGTTTATGAAATTGTATTGATCCTTTCCTTTATGGCTAGATATTTAAATTGTTTCTGCTTTTTGTTTGTTTTCATTTTTGTTTGTTTCCATATTACAAACAATGTTGCATCAAACATTTTGTGTGTATATGCAAGTCTTTCTCTGGGACAGATACCTAGAAGTGAAATTACTGAGACCTAACAAAGGTAGATTTAATAGATTGTGCCATCTCTTTCCCTTTAGATTATTTGTACTAATTTCAAGGCCACTGGCAACTATGTTTAATTTTACTTGTTCCCTGCTTACTTGTCGACACTTGATATTATCAGACTTTAATCTTTTCCAAGCTGAGAAAGGTAGTTCATTGCTGTTTTAATTTAGATTTTCTTGATTACTAATGAGGCAGAGCTATTTTTCACAGGGAAATTCTTATTTAATTTTCTGTGATTGCCTATTTCATGTTCTTTGGACCAGAATTTTGTTTTTTAAAACCTTTTCTTAAAAATTATTTGCATATTCCAGGGGCTTATCCTTGGTCTGTTTTACAGCCATGAATATTTCTTCCCAGTCTATCACTTGTCATATATCTTTGCCCAAAGTGTCTTTAGCCATAGAGAAGTTTTAAACTTGGACTATTC
>PVKH010028967.1:0-12744 GCA_004027955.1 Chaetophractus vellerosus | reverse complement strand
AGACTATTTCTGCCTCTCACTCACAACTCTCCCTTCTCTCTTTCCTTTTCATTCCCCTTTGTTCATTTTTCTTCTGTCAAGCTCTTCATCTATTGTGTCTCTCACTCCTTCATCTCCCTCTTTCCCCTTTCTCGTTCTTCTACTAAGGCAAAACCACTTCAGCGGTTCTGTCAGACTTAGCTATAACTGTGCTTTTCCTGCCTCCTTAACACTCCACAAATGAACGCTAAAAGCATAAAAACAAGGGAAAATTCTTGCCAACTCAGAAAAATTGACTCTGAGGAAACTACGTCCTGAACACCCTACACATTGGTCCTCATGTATCAGAAAGGCCAGGAGGGAGGTGGCGGGAAGCTCTGTGGAGAGGACCTTCAGCCTTGCAAGCCCCAGGAGCCCTGAGCCCTGAGCCCTTAGGATAATTTATGAGGTGTCAGGATATTCCGACCACAAGGTTGGAATAGAATGGTTTTTACACTTCAGCTGCCATAAAAGAGAAACAATTTAATTCTGTTCCACTCTGGCACTGTCTGTTTTCACAATGAACAGGGGATGTGGGCCTCCTAGAGATTATTTGTCTAAGCACACACCAAGACTGCTGCTGAGATGTGAGATGTCTGATTTCAATTCTGGTTTCCTTCTCCTTCCTTCCCAGCTTGGGAAGGAGGCACTTGCCTTTTCCCTCATACATATCGCACTGGAATCCATTTCACCCGGGGAATTCTTTTATGTTAGTGAATAAACCAGATTTCTTGTCTGTCACTCCATCCTCCCCTTTTAGTGGGAAGGGGTGGTTTGGGTAAGTAAGGGGTATGAGAGAGCCCTCTCCTAAATGCAGCAGGCCCCATAGTCTCTGCCAAATCGAGGTCTTGAGTCTGAAGCCGTGTTTCCCTTGGCCTGGAAGCACAGCCTCCTGGCTCCTCCTGAAGCTCAGCATCATAGGCATTCGCTGAGTAGCCTGAAGCTCTGCCTGCCAGGAAAACCCAATGTCTCCTTGGAGAAATCACAGAGTAGTTGTGTAATACTCCTTCATGGAGCAGCCAAGAAGACAAACACAAGGCATGTCTGCTTTCTCAGGGCCCCACCAACCCTCCCCTCTCAGCCATACTGGGAATAGCATCTGAGAAGCTGAATTTGACAGATGCTTACAATACAGAGCCAGTCACCCAGGAAGTAGAGGTGACAGAGTGGGGCTCCTGGATTCCTGGACCCAGGAGCAGCTGGCCTTTCTGGACTAATTCATGTGACCTCTGTGCTAAGCTCATCTCCTCGGATTTAGCCACATGACAGGTACTAGAAAGCCAGGAACAGTAGCAGGATAATATGGAATATATTTCATCAAACTTTTAAAGTTTAAGGTTAATTAAAAGGAATGAAGTAAATATATAGTGAAATGCAATATTCTTTAAGAAACATTAAGTCAATGAAGCAAAGGTACAATACAGTAAGAATAACATGCTACTGTGTATATAAAAATAGGTTGCTAAATATTAATATATACTTAAATGTACACAGTATAGATTGGAAAAAAAGAGGAAACTTACTTCAGAGGTTGCCTTTAAGAAAGAGAACTAGGGGTCTATGGGTCAGAGTTCAGATGGGGAATTTCTTCTCACTCAATATTCTTTTGTGTTTTTTAAAGCTTTTAAACCAAGAACTCATATTAATTTTACAGGACAATTTTTTATTTAAAAATAAAGTAAAATCCCAGAGAATGGTAAAAAAAAAAAAAAAAAAAAAAGAAGTAGGAGGAGGAAAGCAAATGGTTTGAGCTCAGAATACAGCTTAGTGTTGGACCAGTTAATTCTCCATAAAAATACCCTCCTGAATTAAAGCAATGAATTCTTGGTCAGAAGGGTAAGGGTCTATTTGGTAAATGACCTCTTCCAGTTTCCTTAATAGCAGTACTTAAGTGCTTATAGAAGAATTCCTTACTTTCATGTGGGTGAGAAAATTATTCCCCAGAAAAGGACTTTAGTCAATGGGATGGAGCCTCCAGCAATTTAATATCCAGTAAGCCTCAGTTTCAAGCAAGCTGCAGAGTCAACCCAGTTTGCTCTCCCCTCTGCCCTAGGCAAAGTTTCTGAAGTTCATTCTCCATACCTCTCATCCCAATGTAATAATTATCCCTCCTATTTCCAGAGAATGTTATTGATCCAAGTCAGGGGGTGTATTGGAAAGAGCATTGGATCCTAAGGTCAAACAGCGTGTGTTATAGTACCAGCCCTGCCTCTGTGTTAACTTGGTAATTGGTTTCATCTCTCTGGGCCTCAGTTTTCTCATCTGTAAAGAGAGAGGTTTGAGATTTGAGGGAGATACATTACCTTCTAGCTTTAAAGTGCTATGAGTCTCTGGTTCCATGAAAATAGCTATCAGGCACCAAAGGCTGCACACAGATGGTAGCTGGGATGCATTGCAGCCCTGTCATGGATTTCCACAGCTCCATTTGACCTTCAGGCAGATGTATATAGGAAAGTTCTTTCTGACTTGTTCCTACAATAATTATGAAACCTTGGCCTGCTGTCATAAAGGAAAAGAGTTCACCACCCAACCTTGAAAACAAGATTCTGAAAGTACATTCTGCCCTGCCATATGACAAATAGAAGAAATATGAAGTTGTGAAATAGGCCTCAGGGTATCATGGTACTGCCCCAAAACTTTGGATGTTTGGCCCACTGTCACCAACACCTGATAGCTACTTGTCACTGAGGGCTACAACCTTGGCTAGTAATGAAATGCCACCAAAAACAAAGGACCCTCTTTGCATTATCTCCCTAGTATACAAATCTGGGATATCAGGGAGTACTTTGTCCATGTAAGTGAAGGACAAGATATCTAGTAGAGCAGTCTAGCAGTGCTGTTATGGCCCACATGGACTAGCGAGGCCAGAGAAGTTGTAAGAAAGAAAAGAAAAAGAAGCGTCAGGACAGCATCTATCACCAACCCACTCCACTCCACTCTCAGGTGGAAATTGAAGGAAGACCTCAGTTGGTTAGCAGTCAATCTGAAACATGTATGACTATTTCCCTGCAAACTTCTCCTCCTCCAACATGTTTTCATTCAAAATATAACTGACCTTCATTTCATTCTCCAAATATACCAATTTATCATTGCCATGTGTATCCATTTCTCTCCAATCCTATAACACAGTCTTGATTGGTCCTTCTTATTCATTGTACTTTTGCCATTTATAGCCCTGCCGTGACTTCAGTATGCTACTTTAGTACAGTGATTAAAAACATAAACTCTAGAGAGACAATATAGTATAGGAGTTAAGAGCATGGACTTTGGAGCTAGAGTATCTAGGTTAAATTCTAGCTCTGGCCCTGACTAGAAGGCAGCTGCTAGAGTAGACCATCTGTGGTCAGTAGCTTTGGACCTGCTGCTTATACTCCTTCATGGAGCAGCCAAGAAGCCTGGAAGAAGCTGTTAGGCTAGGCCTTGCTCTTTCATGAGAAGACTGTTGATCATTTAGAGAATTCTGACAATGAAAATTTGCTTGACAAGACATCCAAAAATGTTTGAACTAGATTGGTGAAAATTCCAGCTGGACTAACTGTACTGTTTGGAAAAGTTCTCTCAAATTTTTTGACATTTTTTGTATGTGTGTGTTATTTTTAAGTTCTTATGAGAAAGAGGCATAAATAAACCATTGTGTGTCTGGGTGTAATCTGAAGATTGCTCCATCTAGATTAATAATCTGCTCTTGATTATTCTCTGCTCTATATAATGATGCTGTGAGGGTGGGGGAAAGTATTTTTCAATATATTGAACTTTTGTACTGAATTTTTTTCTAATAAGTAGACAAGTCTACAAAAATTTTAATAGAAAAGTAAAATTTTGTAAGAAGGCAATATTAACCTAATCATCATGTAAGCACTCTGAATTAAGGTTTCCCCAAAACTTTGTTTTCTGGTTACTTCTTGTCTTAGTTTCTTAATTCTTAAGGGAATGGTGGGAGGGCAGGAAAGTAGAGAGGGAACGATTTCTCTATTAAAATTCATTAGTGTGTTTTTTAAGATAGTGTAACTTGCTTAAATTTCTTATGTGGCATTAACAAATAAAATGCTGTTTGAATATTTAAAAAATACAACAACCCAGAAGCTGTTAGGCTGGGCCCTGCTCTTTCACAAGAAGATTGTTGATCATTTAGAGAATACTGACAATGAAAATTTCCTTGACAAGACATCCAAAAATGTTTGAACTAGATTGGTGAAAGTTCCAGCTGGTAGTAATGTAATGAAATTACAGGTTCAAAGGAATGAAAAGGGAAAACTTATGGATACTAGGTTTAAAATATTTGTCTGTGATTCTGAAATTGCTCCAAGATCATTAACCATTAAATGGACTAAAGGAAAATGGTTGAAGAAGCCTTGAGCATTAAAGTACAGATATTGCCAAGGAACACTGTCTTCCTCCCATGAAACTGTCCTGCTCCATGCTAACTGAAGGTTCAATCAGAACAGCCCTGTCCAACCACAAACGGAAAAGGACCCGGGGAAAGGAGAGGCACGGAGAAAGGAGGCAGTGGTTTCCCATTCACAGTCCTATCACCCTAGATGTTAAAAAGCCCCTTACACTATAATTAAGGAGCTATTGGAAATTAACAATATTTTGCTATTAAAATTATGGCTCTAGTACAAATAAAATACATAGATCAATTATTTGGACCCCTTTGGCTTATTTCAGCCTGCTCCTATTGCCTCAACCCAATTGAGGCTTGTTTTGAATTGTGATTGTGATTGAAACAGTTCCTAGATGGTCTCAAAACTGAAATCAGTAATGAGTCCCAAAGGGTTCTTATATTTAAAGTGAAGTGCATACATACCTTGTTTTTCCTGAATCTATTTTCAAGGAAGTATATATTAGTAGATTCTTTGGTATGATTGTTTGAAAGAACCAATCATTGTCTATTAAGTGATATGCATAAATAATATATTGAAAGAATGTTTGAAACCAATAACAACAACAAAAATCACTATTCTCCATTTTACAAGCTGTGTGAGCTTGGGAAAGCTCTCAACCTATGCTGGCTGCAGTTTCCTCATCTGAAGGAAAGGGATGAAATAGACCCTATTTCATAGTGCATTCCCAACCATTAAGTGACTTAGTATATGTGCGTGTGAAGAACCATGCCTGATATGTAGTAAGCACTATATGTTAACATTTTTATTATTGTCTTTCTGGGATTTTAGGTCATATTTGAGGCCACTGACACACTGTGGCCACTGACACACTGTGCTGGGTTCACAGTAAAAAGATGTTACTTTTGAATTTTTCAGGCACTTCCAGAGTCCCTGACTACTTCACTCCTGTGTCCTGCTCGTCAATTATCTCTGTTTCTTCATGTGCCATGCTACATATAAAACTTCATCCATCTTCACTGACACATGTTTACTTTTTTAAATACCGATCCCTCACTTGTCCAAATCCTCTCTCAAAAAAATTAAGTAAAAAATAAAATGACCTTTAATTTTGACTCATTCTCCTGCATTTTTCCACTCGGAGTTCTCCTGGTATTTAATGAATACTAAGAGGTCATCTGAAATTTGAAAGAAACAGGCAGAGTAACAATTTTTCACAGGATGCTGGCTTCCCCACTACCTTTGTTTCTTTAAGGCAAAGTATCCCATACTGGTCTGCTCTCAGCTAAGGGAGACTGGAGGACTGAAGAGAAGACATCTTTCCCTGTGAAATGGATAGGGTGGAGTGACAGAGTTTATTGCCTACCAAACATCCACTTCCTCTTCTTGTCTGCCAACCAAATATATTTAAGTAGCAAGCACCGATTTCACATTTTTGAAGTTTGGTCCCTTCTCTGGCCCCTTTTGTCATTCCATTCCCTTTGCCAGTGATTGGTCAGAAATGGGCATGTGACCCAAACTTGGCTAATGAAGCATAAGCAGGAGGGGAGGAGGAGAATGAGAGCTTCTGGAAACTGTTTTCCAATTTTATGAAAAGGGTAGAACTTCACAAAGTAAAAACTTTATTTCTCTGTTCCTAAATGTAATTGGGTAAGGATGTGACGCTCGGAGGGGGGCCAGTCATCTCAGCCTAATGGGGTGCGAGTGTAAAGGCCAAAAGCCAACCTGCTGAAAATGTTAGTGAAAAGAGAGAAAGAATGGGGTCCTCAGGACACCCCTGAGGCCATGTGACTGCTCTAGAACAGTCCATCTCCAGAATTCTTTCAATAAAGGGCAAAGCTACTGTAATTTGGTCTTCTGTTACTTGGTAGCTGATCTTAACTAATATAAATGGGCATTTTGCAAGGAATATAGAGTCCTTTGTAATGGTGCATTCATTCAGCCTTGAGAATCCTTGCTCAATCTAATAAATACATTTGATAAATAGTTCCACTTATAAAGGCATTTCTATATTTCAAAGTATTATCACACCCTTCTCATGTCTTCTTTATGGATTTTTCTGTTAAAAACTATTTGCTTATTATGTAAACATTGTAATTTTCTTACCTTAATCGATTCCACTTCTTCACAAGTATAAAATTAATTATGTTTATTCTTTCAAATTGCAAGTTTTGAGTATAATTATAATATTATTTGATTCTTTCTGTCCCCTATATGCATTATCCCTTCCTGGAGAGGCTTTGTTTAAAAGCATGGATTTAGAGTTAGGCCTAGAGTCACATTTGCTAGTCACGTGAATAGGTAAGTTACTTATTTTCTCTGATACATAAATTCCTCATCTGACAAGAGTATCTATGGTTGCTACTAGGATGAAGTGTGGTGACATAGAAAAATGCTTCATTAAACTTTGGTACAGAATAAACATTCACAAAATTGTAGAGAAAAAAGGAAGAGGGGAAGGTAGGGTAAAGGGGGAAAAAAGTGAAGGACAAGGATAAAAGAGGAAATGGAAAACATCAGAAGAGAAGAAGAAAATGAAGGGGGAAAGGAGGGAGCAAAAGAAGAAAAGAGAAAAGAAGAGGAAGAAGTAAGAGAAAGAAAAAGGGGAAGGAGATAGAAGACAGGAAAGGAGAAGGAGAAAACTGGGGGAAGAATAAGAAGATGAGAGGAAAAGAAAAGTGAGGATTATGATGATGCCAACATTTTAATTCAGAGAAGAACACTGAGGAATAGAGACGTTGAAGCAAGTTTTAGAACATAGACAACATCCCAATCATCTACATCTTAATGATCTGATTTTTCTCCCTAAAGTTTTGGTAATATATAGTTGCCTCTTTCTCATGTAGTTTGAATCTAGTTACTTCAAATATCACTACAGAGAAAATGATTCTATAGTAAAAGGATTATAAACCTTGGGCAATAGCCCTCGTTTTTCAAACAAGTGATTGATTCATTAAGATTCTAGTACAGTGAAAGAACTTAGACAGGTCCCTGGCATTTGTTTTAGTCAAATTTATGGCACAGCTAAATTAAATGAGTAAAAAATAAAATGACCAACTCATTGAGTCTACTTTATAACAACTAGATATCCTCCTTAGATGGTGATAGGACAAGAGAGCGGTCTTGACACTGACAACTGTTATAAGCCCCTCAGTTAACATCTTTTTGGTTACAAGTCACTTCCTATGGAGAATCTAAAACACTGGACTGCATTTATTCAGTCAAGTGTGGCTTAAGTTCAGTGCAAATGAAGTTAGGTGGAGAACTAGAAAATTCTTTCAGAGGACTTTCCAGATTCATGTTTTTGTATTATATCCCAATCTTACCTGTTTTCCATAATGGGAGAAGGAAAAAGGGGGATGTGGTGGTGATTCCTTTCAACTTCTTTAAGCTTGTTTGTGAGCATCAGCTTGCTCCTTGCCTTCCTGTCTCTCCCAGATCCTGACGGGAGTCTCACATTGCAGCACTCTCCTTGTTTTGAGAAACAATGCCCTCTTCCCCTTCTGTCTGCCCTTACCCCTCCATGCCATGTATTGTTCAATGGCATGCATTCAGGCCCGAAATTGTCCTGACTTTCCCAAGTACTGTATTCATACCAGCTCCCCTTCCATTTCAGGTTGTATTATCATCAACAGCCATCTCTAGGGAACATCCATGGATAATATTGCTAGTTCTAATTCATCCCCCTACAAGGTTAGCCTAATGCTGTGCCCCTCACCATCACCAAAGCCCACACCCTCTAATTCTGGGGCCTCTGCCTTCCATACTTAAGCCTTACTCTGGAATCTTGTTACCTTGCATCACAATTTCAGTAGGGTGACTTCACCCAAGCAAGGAAAAGGAAGGAAACTCTTGCATTGGCCTGAATTAATAATGGAGAAAGGAGAGAAGTCTAATCTTTCCCGTGCAGAATATGTGTGCATTGTTTGTTGTGAGTAGCCCTCAGGGAGAGAGAGATTTCAAGTTCAACATTTATGTGGCACATTTTTCAATTAGACAATATACTGTATGGTATTTCCCTTCCTCCCCCAACCCTTCTCTTTTATTACCACATGACTTCATCTCCCTGTGAGACTGACAGAGCCCATTGGGCTCAGCATTGATAAAAACCATCTGTGGGAGAAAAATTGCAATTTAGAAAACAATTAAGTACATCAATTTCAATTCATTTAGTTGGCCAGAGAAAGAAAAGTTCTTTCAAAGAGGTAACTTGATCTACAGTGGTCATGGATTAAAGGGCACAGAGATCTGTTTTCTCCAGGTTGCAGTGTGGAGGAATGCATCCAACTTGGAGGTCTAAACACAGGCATAAACCTCTACACTGCAAATTTTAACAAAGAATAAACCACCAAGAGTTTCCCTAATTTTCTCATTTCTTCTTATTTTTAAGGCATTCTTCCCCCATTCTTTCTGAATTCCCAAGAACTTAAGAGCTTCCTTGCAAGATATTCCCCTCTGTCAAATGTTCTCCATATGCTCTTGTGTTATGGGAGCTCTGTAAGTGAACCTTGGTTTCCTATTAAAGAGCATTTCTAAAGGACTGAGGGGTGAGTGTGTGTGTGTGTGTGTGTGTGTGTGTGTGTGTTTACTGACTTTTCCTTCCACTTTTCTCACTAGCTCTGTGTGCTGTGGGTCCATTACTCTGAGGTGCACAAAGGTTTTTTGAATCATGGAACAAATTTTCAACAGCAAAACCTTAGAGAATTTTAATACAAACTAGGTTTACTCTGGGTGTCTCCTCTCTTGCCAGAAACATATATCTAGGTAAAAATGATAAGCACTGCTCTCGTTTACTGAGCACCTACTATAAAACAGTCGCTGATATTAGCACTTTGGTCACATTGTCTCATATATTTGTCACATCAACCCCAATAAGTAGTTACTATCATTCTCATATTTTATAGATGAAAAATTGATGGTCCTACTCTAAGACGTTAAGATTCTTGTCCACAAGGGAGAGGAAAGATTTGAACCCACATTCCTCAGATTCTTAGGTCCATGCTCTAAATATCAAATACAGAAAAATAACAACCTAGGAAATAATACTCTGGAAGCTTTGAGCCAGTGGTAACTCTGAATTAAAAGTCTCTAGCCACATTTAAACAAGAAACATGTATAAAATAACTAGTAAGTGCCTAGCCCAAAGTAGTCCCTCAATAAATGACAGTTATAATTATTACACAAAACTGTCTCCACCCATTTCCCCTAACATTATTCACAATTTCTCCCAAACTTCATAGTATACAAGGGATTAGCAAGAATATAACTGAAGTTTTATTACAGTCCCATTTAAAATCATCGCCTCTAAAGGCCTAAAAGCAAGATGCAGAAGGCAGGCATTTTATGTTATCTGGTTGAGAAATGTTAACTCTTGGAAAGCCCCATTATAGGTAGAAAAGGTCCTAAAGAAGACCTTGCTCCTATTTTATAAAGCCTGCCTTGGAACCAAAAACATACCCACTTTCACAACATGTCTTTCATTTTGTCTAATGTAGAGAGGGAATGCAACAATAATATCTGACACCACATAGAAATGTGGGGTTAGGGCATACTCATTTTGTAACGAGCCAGAGTTGACTGACAGGATCACTCAACAAGTGGCAAGATAATGTGAACAAAAACCAGATGTGATGGTGAATGGATGGTCAAGTGAAGAGAAAAGGGATGAGTGAATTAGTGGTTATATGAAAGGGGCTAGCAGAGGGGCTAGCAGAGGAGCCACTGGTGGAATAATGGTTGAACCAAGGAGCCCACAGGCGTTTGGGCTTCTGAGTAGGGAATCCAGGGTTATCTTCCAGCTCAGGAAAATCAGAAAGTTTCTGGGAAGAGCTTGTTTGACTTACTTTTGGAAGCAGACAGATGGAAAAAATACCTAGATTCTAGCCATAAAGTACTTGGGACCCTGGAGAGTACTTTCTCCTATAGCTGAGAGATGGGGAGATCATTGTGGGATGGAATGTTCAAGGCACCCCTGGAGGAGGTTTCTTGGTAGGATTTAGAGAGATGAAGGGAAGTGAAGGTGGTTTGCTTGTTAGAGGAGAACAATTGAACAATAGCAAGAATGCCAAAGTGGGCATAATGACAGGAGGGAAAAAATTGGACTGTAAATGTGTCTAATGACCACAACAAGATTGCCTGCCAACTCCCAATCCCCATTAAGTCTATTAAGACTAGTAAGCAATACGAAAGTCTTGTGTTTGGTTTCTTGATGATGATAATAGGAACTTTTTTTTTTTTGGTTTGGGTTTTTAAACTTCCCAGGTCAGCTCAGGACAATGAGGCAATCCAAATTCAAAGGTATTGCTGAGCATATCAGAACAATTTGTCTTCTTTGACCTCAAAAAACAGACAAAATGTTGCAAAATAAGGTTTCCAGTCTTTCTGGCTTCTTTTTGTACCAAGAATGCCCCCAGGACTACCCTCTGACAAGCAACAGTGTTTCAGATTATCAGGAACCCCTGGAGCTTGCTAATAAAAGGAAAATGATTTTCCACACAAAGTAAACAGATCCCTCCTGGGCATCTAACCCGACTTGGCTTCAGATGTATGTGAATGTTTGAGGTAGAGTTTTAATTTTCAGATTATGGAAGTTCCTTCTGAGTTTGAATTTTCATATTACCTTCCAAAGCACAACAGAACCCCCTGTCAGGAGATAGCTAGCAATTGCATTGTTGGAACGGCTGTAAATTAGTCACCATTTCCTTTTTCCTCTTGAACTTGAGGTTTCTTTCAGAAACGCTGTGGAAACCTTTTTTTTGGGAACCAGGAAGTGAAGTTAAGAGGATTGGTCCTCTGACCTAGAAGGATTGTTTCTGTGGAATCTAGTCTGCCCGTTTTCCCCTAAAACTGAAGCCAGCCTTTTTTAGTATTAAAAAAGCACAATAGGCAAATTCTGAATCGAAAGAATCATCTCTCTGGGTTGAACATGCTTGACATAACATAGCTGAGCAGGAGATTTGCACAACAAAATTTTCCATGTGAATTACTAGAGAAAGAGAACAAGAGAGAGAAAATTCTTCTCTCCAATATCATCTCCTTTATTAATAAATAATAAAATGCTCGGAGCTGATTGGCAGAAAGGCACAATCGAATGTAACATACAGGGTGGTCCAGGGTTTAAATAGGCTCCTTTAACACAGGATAGCTTTAAGTGTGGCCCATTTTAAGTGGGTCACTAGATGTATTGTTATGTCTGTACTTTCTGGCATTGTGAAAATGGGGAGGGCTTTTAGGGATTGGGAGTACATGCAGAAATGCAGGGAGATTGGGTAAGCTTTAGAACTATGAGAATAAAAGAATCCATGGGGAAGCCTGATAATTGGGAAATAAAATACATGCAAACAAATAGGAACTGTATTCAATCTTAGTGCTAGTATCTTTGTTCCTATGGGTAGGGTTCTCTCTCTCTCTCTCTCTCTCTCTCTCTCTCTCTTTCTACCATCTTGATGGTTATAGTTCATTTATTTATTCAGCAAATATTTATTGCACACCCGTTATGTGTCAGCACTCTACTGAACACTGAGGTATGACAGTAACAAAGTGAAGGCTCTGTCTTCCTAATGGTATGTTCTAGAAAAGAGAAATAAACAGATATACTGAAGTGTGCTGCCCACATAATGTCAAATACTGATAATGCTTAGGGGAAAAATACAGCAAGTGAGAAGGAAAGAGGGAAGGGGGGTGATCACTTTAATTAAATAAAATGATATTATAGCAGAGACACGCAGGAAGTGAAAAAGTAAGGCAAGTGTATACCCAGGAGAAACTGTTCCAAGCAGAGGGAACAACAAATGCAAAGACACAGAGGCAAGAATGTGGTCATTCTAGGAACAACTAAGAGGCAACAGAGTGTCACTCATTGAGACTAAATTTACACAAGCCTTCATCAAGTTAAAGATAAGGGAGAAAATGGAATGGAATAGACCTTGGGTTACTTATATTCGACTGAATGTGGAAAAGGAGGTAGAAAGACAATAATTAATCTGCTTCCAATGTCCCTAAGCAAGTGATCACAAAGAACAGTATATGGTTAGTGGGAACTCAAAGGGGTAAAGGAAGAGAGGGGAGAACTTTGCCCACTAACGCTAACCCAAAACAACCACTTTTAGGTTTAAAACAAGGCCAGTCTTTTTTTGTGTGTTTTTTTTTTACATTTTTTAATATTTTTTTAAAAGATACTTTGATTACATAAATGTTACACAAAAAATATAGGGATTCCCATATGCCCCACTCCCTCCCACACCCTCCCACATAAACAACATCCTTCATTAGTGTGGCACATTCATTGCAATTGATAAACACATCCTGGGGCATTGCCACTGAGCATGGACCATAGTTCACATTGTAGTCTACACTCTCCCCCACACAGTTCTGCATGTTATGA
>PVKH010028966.1:0-12743 GCA_004027955.1 Chaetophractus vellerosus | reverse complement strand
TTTTTTTTTTTTAAAGATTTATTTTTTATTTATTTATTACATATCCCCTCCCCCCTTCTGCTTGCTCTTGCTGTGTGTCCATTCTTCTGTGTTTTTCTATGTTTGCTCCTTGTCTTCCCCTGTCTTTTGCGGCGACGCACCGAGTAGGCCCTCCGCGGCGGCGGCTCGCTCCGTTCATGGGTGGCTCCATTCTGTTTTCATGAGCGGCTCCGCTCCATGTTTTGCGGGCAGCAGCCCTCCATGTTTTTGCGGGCTGCCAGCTTCCGCTTCGCAGGCGGCAGCTCCGCTTTTTCACGGGTGACTTTGCCATGCCCGTGGGGGCTCCGCCCTGCCCGTGGCGGCCTTTTGCCCTGCCCACGTAGGCTCTGCCCCGCCCACAGTGGCTTGCCTTCCTCAAGGCCGTCCGCCCGCTCGGAGAGGTCCCCGGGAACCAAACCCGGGCCTCCCATGTGGTACACCGGTGAGCTCCCCATCCACTGAGCTATCTAGCCGGGCCCCATACTAGATTTTTAAAAATCATATTTAATCATTTACTTTTACAACCAGAAAGGGCAGTGATAAATTGACTAGCTTAAACAAAAATCAAAATAGAGGCTGAAATTTTTATCAGAAGACCATATACATAATTGGGATCATGCATTTTGAGAACTGGAGGTAAACTTTGAGGTAATCTAACCAAGAAAATATAAAAAAGATTAAGTAACATGTTCAAGTTCACAAATCTGGATATATTCCAGACTCCTAGCACTTGGTGGCAGATTATAGATGAAAGAATTCCCTGGTAAGCATTTCCTTAAAAATTCCAAGAATACAAGAAGGTAAATTCATGCAAGCTAGAAATTGCACCAAGTCATGGATGCCTATCATACGCTATAACACAGTTAAACACTAGAATTTTTACAACACTGCTCTTTAAATTATTCCTTATCCTATGTCATTTCTGAAAGTCAGAAATATATGCTTTTGTGGCCGGCTGTAGCTCAATTGGTAGGGCACCGGTTTACCACATGGGAGCCCCCGGGTTCGGTTCCTGGGGCCTCTTTGAGCAGGCAGACTGCCTTGAGAAGGCAAGCCGCCGTGGGCAGGGCAAAGCCGCCACGGGCAGGGCAAACCCCCACGAGCAGGGCAAGGCTGCCTCGAGGTGAGCTGACTCAGTGGGTTGCCACAATGGGGGGAGAAATGTAACAAAAAAAAATGAAAATTACAACTCTACTCCAAGGCACACAATAAAAAGCATATATTTCTTTTTTTGTATTCATTTATTATATATCCCCCCCCTTTCTGCTTGTTCTTGCTGTGTTCATTTTTGCATTCTTCTGTGTCTGCTTGTCTCCCCCCGTTGCACAGACGTGCTGAGTCAGCTCACCGCACAGGCGTCTTGCCCCGTTCACAGGTGGCTCAGCTCTGTTTGCGGGCGGCTCGGCTCTGTTCGTGGGTGACTTGCCCTGCCTGTGGCAGCTCTGCCCTGCCCATGGTGGCCCTGCCCCACCCACAGTAGCTTGCCCTCTCAAGGCAGTCTGCCCACTCTGAGAGGCCCCCAGGAACCGAACCCGGGGCCTCCCATGTGGTGAACTGGCGCCCTATCCACTGGGCTAGAGCCGGCCCCCCTAGAGTTGTAATTTTCAAATCCTTTCTCTCACATGCAGAATCAAATATGGTGGCTTCCTTTCTTTCTGTGCTTCTGTTTACATCAGACCCAGCAAGAGGGCAGAGACCCAAGCTGGTACACACCTCACTGACATAGTCTAATCAAAAGTGTCTCACACCCACAGAAGTAGATTAGTCAAAGAAAATAATATTTTTCTTTTTTGGATTCATTAAATAACTTCTAATTGTCACACCCACTATATGTGTGTTATTTAGGAAGAGAAAAATAGCAAAAAAAATGAAAATGCTTAATTTATGTATATTAAGAAATTCAAAAATTACCTATCCTTTTGCTAATCTATATCTTAGGCTAGCTTCCCTTCTTATGTTAAGGTCTAATTACTAGTTTGATGTTTAGTCATTAATGTGACTCAAATCCAACATGTTTAAAATGAAGCTTTATCTTCCTTCAACTCCAATTAAACTATTTTTACATAGTTTCTCATTTAATGTCACCTTAAATTCTTCTATTCATTCTAACAAGAAATCACAATGTCACGTTATTTTGCTAACACATATTCTAAATTCAGATAATTTTCAAGTATTATCACTCATATATCCCAGTCATACATTATTTTATTCATGCACTTCACTCATTTATTGCATGTCTACCATGCATCAGGAAATGTCCATGCAATGAGCATTTCACAGGAAACAAAATAGACAAAAATCTCTGCTCTTAACTGGCATATAGCCTGGAAGGAGAGAAAGAGATATTGAGTGAAATAGAGAAGTAAAATGTAATGACAATCAGATGGTGATATCTATGTGTGTGTGTGTGGGGGGAAATAGAACAGGAGTGCAGGAGGTAAGAGAATTTTAAAAATATATAAATTATATTTAAAAGATTACTTTGATTGCTGCATCAAGATAGATAGTAGGCAGGGAAAGCAGATGAAAGCAGAAAGAAAATTTTGGAGGTTACTGTAAGAATCTAAATGAAAATAATGATGGCTTGGACCAGGGTGGCAACACTGGATGTGGTAAGAAGTGGTAGGTTTTTTGAAAGTCTTTTTTATGAACCAAAAAGAAGTGATAAATAATTGAGGTTCAAGTATGAGAGAGTAAAGAAGAATTAATGATAAATCCAGGACTTATGGACTTAGCAACTGAACAACTAGAGATGTCTTTCACTGAGTGAGGGGAGACTGTTAAGAGAGAACATTTTGGAGGGAAGATCAGAAGTTCAATATTTGAAATCTTTTATTTATGATGCCTCTTGAACATGTAAATTGCAATGTTAGGCAGGCAGTTGGATTCAGCTATCTGGAATGCATGGAGCTGATATACATCTGGGAATCAGCACATAGATGGTATTTCTAGCTTAAGCCTCAAAGAGAGTAAATATGGATAGAAAAGATGAGAAGTTGTGGACCAAATCTTGGATTGCTCAAAGATTAAGAAGCTAGAGAGATGAAGAAAAGTAAAATTTTATTTAGTTGAAACAACTAAATTTAGAATAGTCATGTTGGAATCTAGTGATATGGGAACAAATTAAAGTATGTTTTGCCTGTAGCAATAAAATGAGATTAAGAATTCACGGAATTAGTTATTGAACTTCTATTAATATATTTTAAATTAAACATGAAATTTTTTAAACTTTTAATTAATTTTTAGGTAGATTGCATGCAGTTGTAAGTAATAATACAGAGGAATCCTGTGTACCCATTACCCAGTTTCTTCTAACTGTAACATTTTTTAAACTATAATGTAATACTATAACCAGGATATTGGCATTGATACAGAATGGAGATCCCTCCCAGTGCCCTTTTATAGCCATATTAATCTCTTATTTCCTCTCTCCCCAACCCCCAGTCCCTGACTATGACAATCTGGTCTCCATTTCTATAGATTTTCATTTCAAGAATATTATATGATTGGAATCATACAGTATGTAGTGTAATCATATAGTATTTAGGATTGTTTTATCTACCAGCTTAATTTCCTGGAGGTTTATCCAAGTTGTTGCATGTATCTATATATTTTTTCATTTTTATTCCTAAGTGGTATTTCATGGTATGTATATACTACAGTTTTTCTTTACCATTCACTCATTGGGGATATATAGATTGCTCTTTCTTAACATAAACATTTAGTGTTATAAACTTCCCTTTCAGCACAGTTTTAGCTGCATTCAACAAAGATGGGGTTTGTGAAGAGGACTTTGAAAAGCTGCTGTTTCTGTGTAGCTTTAACTGCCATGGTTCTGAAAACAAGCATTTGGCAAAGGACCCAAGGCAGTTTTTGGCCTATAGTACTAACAGTTGAGAAGAAGAGCTGGGGGAAGAGTAGAGAAGAGTGTGGATAGGCCAGAACTGCCAGCCATCTCTGCATCTGCCCTTCATCATATCTGATTATGGAGAACTTCAGAGGGCTGCTGTTTTACTTCTCCCTTTGAAATCTCACACAATTTCCTCTTCTGGAACACTGTAACCTTCACTACACAGAGGAAGGGATTTGGGAAAATGTAGAACCCAGGTTAAGCAAGTTGACAATGTACAATCCAGAAAATTCATGTTTTCTTAGCTCAGCATTGATACATAATTTAAAATCATATATACCTTACAATATAAAAATTATGCTTCTGCCTAATGTGATGCAACTTTTTCTGATAGCCAAAAACATGCTAACTCTATTATTGAAGATTTACAAAATCCAAGTTGCCAAGACAACATTAAGCATCATGTGTACTGCTATGGCTACTTTGTACACTGGGCAAAAAACAAAGGTGGCTGATTGACATCCATAGATTAGGGCATTTTGTTCATCTGATTAAACACATCTTTTTCTACTAGGTTGATATTTGGTAAGTATTCAGGTGCGACACATATAATCTCACGCTTCTTCTCCCAAATTTTCTTGTAACCAGTTTTCTAATTATGCTTTTTCTGAGTCTCTATCTAACCAAATTGTAATCTAGTGCCCATGATTAGTGATGAACTATACCTCTGGCCATCTCTTCTTACAGGAAGGTATGAATAATAAAATAGACTTCCAAAAGTCTATGCCTCCCCTTGGTAGGATTTTCCATTACCACAGTCCTCCACAGCCACCCCTGAGTGGAGTGGTAATGAGGCAGCTTTTGGCATTCAGACACTGGACATATTGTGTATAACTATTTGTAAACCATAACTGAATTTTTATTTCCCAGTGAACTGACCATAGTGTATGCCCTCTGAATCCATAGTACAAGTTAAATGAAGAAGAAATGTAGGAGAAATTGAATCTATGGGAATCTGAACTACTTCCTCATTAAACTTAGTTGTATATTCAGGACCTGTTTAAACCTAGTACTGTATATACCACTTCCACATGATAGTGGCATATATTTCAATGCAGAAAATTTGAAGATTTAGTGGGTCAGATAATATGCAGTTATTGATGAGCATTTCAGGTGGCCAGTCTCTGCTATAACTCAATAGCAAGCCAGATGATGTTTCTCAAAAAATGATAGTTTTTGGAGAGGATGACATAGATTTGCTTAACATCTTGAAAGCTCCATACAGAATCCTTATTGTTCTAGTCAGGGTTCTCTCGGGAAACAGAATCAACAGGAGATATCTGTCAATTATATAAGATTTTATGAGAGTCGACAAGAAAACTTTGTTCATACGGTCATTCTATACCCATAATAAAATAGGTGTTTACCTAAAGTTTTTTTCTCTTTACTTTTCATTTATCCTTTTGTCCTGATGAAGGGTATAATGACTGAATATACAACAAACACTATAAGCAACAACTCAGCATATGTTATAAATACCACAGCAAGGTGATGAATTGGGAAATAAAGAATAATGACACTGATGTTTAAAAGCTATACTTGGCCCATGAGCCAATAGATTGGTGAGCACTTTACTCATATCTCTAATATTGTGGCTGATGAAGAGAATGCTAGTTCAGCATAGATTTGAATTTTTAAAGTTTATAAAGGGCATTCGAATATGAATATCCAGAATCAGGACATTAGGATATAAAATTAAATTATAACATGGAGATACAAGAGGTTGTCTTAAATTACTTGAAAGAGAGATAGGAATACAGGTAATAAATAAAGTTTGAGTATTCAAATGGCAATTGATACTTCCTGACATATACTTGAACAAATAAAATTAATCTTCTTTCTGGGAATATAGTTAAATATATGAGCATCTTCAGATAGAACACATGTGGGGGTGAGAAAAGTGGCACATTGTCTCATCATCTATAAATCTTTGGCAGTCACAGTACTAAACTGCCACATAGAAGGTTGATGTAGTTGCCATAATGGGCAGCAGAAACAAGGTGTTAATCAGAAAGATTTGAGAAAGAGAGATCTTTGCTACTGAATAATTTATGATGGTGTACCTCGCCCTGAAATAGATGGGTTTCCTAGAAAACCCTTACTTGATTTTTATAAGTAGAATTTCTTAGCTCTGAAAAACAAAAATCTGAATTGCATTGCCAAAATAGAGACACAGTCCTTCTAAAAAGTCTCATAATTGGGTCAGTACATAGAATCAGAGCCTCTTGAGTAAAAAGGAAAACAGGTCCCCTTAAGAAAGACCTTGCTTAAGCTCCAAAATTTTATATTGTAAACCTTACTCTTTTATTTACCCAAAGTCACCTGTGGCCATTAACTACCCAGGATGGCTGTGCTTTAATGAATTGAAAAAGCTAGATATTCAGGGATTAGTGAACACTGGCTGTGAATTGACATTAATTCATGAGACCCAAAAGGCCACTATGGTGCACCAATCAGATTAAAAATTTATAACAGTCAGGTTATTAATGGAGTTTAGCCAGAATCAGTTTCAGAAAGGGTCCAGTGGATTCTTGAAAGTACCCTGTGCCTATTTTCCCATTTCTGGAATGAGTAGCTGAAATAGATGTACTTAGCAAATAGAAATTCCAAAATTTCTTTCTTGGCCTTGTGTATTAAGGGCAATTATGATAGAAAAGGCTAATTGGAAGCTCCTATTAATACTCCCACTTTTCAAAGTAGTAAACCCAAAACTTATGACATTGTAGAGGGATTGCAGAGATCACTAGAAACAATGATGTAGAAACAATGATCTCTTCTGTATCTTCATCTACTTGCATATTTGGTGTGTGCAGAAGTTTAATGGTGGTAAGAGGATTTTCTTAAGTTCAATTAAGTGGTGACTGCAATTTCAGCTTCTTTTCCAGTGGGTTCTTTGTCTTGCACTTCAAAAAATCCCTTGGCATCTGATAAGCTGATATTAAGCATGGAATTTATTTATTCCCTTTAGAACTCAAGCTACCCATACACCTTCAGCAGTCTTATGTCATAGTCTTGTCTACAGGAAACGTGATGGTCTCTTCATTGGTCAGGTATCACACTCACCCACTGCATTTTTTAACATCATGCTGAGTAGACCTATTAAGCAACAAGTAGCAATTGTTCTTGATATCTTGCTCAGGCACATGTATGTCAGAGGAAGGAAAATAAATTCCACAAGATTTCAGGGCCTGAGACCTCAATGAAATTTCTAATAATCTGGTTGTCTGATGCATGCCAAGATATCCTTTCCAAGATAAGGAACAAATTTCTGAATTAGGCTTTTCTTTCCCCTTAGAAAGAAATCAAAAGCCTAGAGGGACTTTTTGGAATTTAGCATTGATATAGTACCTTTTTTGACATTGATGCAAGAATATTGCAAAATTGTTATTAAGTTATATTAATTGTATTTTTCCCATGTACCAGCTTGTAATAGCCATTTACATTTGTTCTAGCTCATAGAAGAACATTCTTGTATTTCTACTATTAACCACCATTCTCATCTACCACCAAGTTCATTATGTTATACAGTACCTAGGTCAGGGGTTCTGAAACTTTTTTGTTCCATGGATCCCTTTTCCAGTCAGATGAAAACTATGGACCCTTTATTAAGTCCACACCAAAAAGAGTATTATTTAATAAATACATCAAACCTGGACCGTGTCCCCACAAAAATAATTTTTTAAAAATTTCAATTAAAGTTCACAAACCCCTGGTTAAGAATCCTTGCCATAGATTGTTTTCTACATTTTTTCAATTGATATTTACATCATTAGACTACCCCTTCAGCCACAATTATATTTATAAATCAGCAGTGTTAGTTATACTCATTATGTATTACATCTACTCTATCCATTTCCACCCATTTACTATCAAACTAATAAAAAATTTTACATACATTAAGCATCATTACCCCTTCCTAGCCCTTATCCTATCTCCTAGCAAACTGTACTCTAGCTTTTAACTCCATGTGTTTGTTCTTTGTATTTAGTTCACATTACTGAGACCATACAATATTTGTCCTTTTATATCTGGGTTATTTCACTCAGCATAATATCCTCAAGGCTCATCCATGTTGTCATATGCATCTAATTTCATTGAATCTTACAGCTGCATAGTATTTAATCATATGTATATACCACATTTTGTTTATCCATTCATTGGTTAAAGGACACTTGGGTTGTTACCATCTTTGAACAACTGAAAATAATGCCACTATGAACATTGGTATGCAAATGTCTGTTCATGTCTCTGTTTTCAGTTCTTCTGGATATACTCCTAGTAGAGAGATTGCCAGATCATGTGGTAGTTCTAGGTTTAGCTTCTTGAGGAACCACCTAACTGTCTTCCACAGTGGCTGCATTATTCTACATTCCCACCAACAATGAAGGAATGTTCCCATTTCTCCACATCCTCTTCAGCACCTGTAGTTTTCTGTTGTTTTATTATTATTATTATTAATGGCCATTCAATTAATGTGTGAAAAGATATTTCATTGTAGGTTTGATTTGCATTTCCCTAATACCTAGTGATATTGAACATTTTCTCCTGTGCTTTTTGGCCATTTTTATTGAAAAATGTCTATTTAAGTCTTTTGCCCATTTGTAAATTGGATTACTTACCCTGTTATCATTGAGTTGTATGATCTCTTTATGTAATATGGAAATCAAACACTTATTAAATATGTGGTTTCCAAATATTTTCTCCCTTTGAGTAGGCTGCCTTTTTACTTTCTTAACAAGTCTTTTGATGCACAAAAGTGCTTCAAAAGTTTGAGGAGATCCCATTTATCAATTTTGTCTTTGTTTGCTTGTATTTTACTGTAAGGTTTAAGAAATCACCACTTGCCACTAGGTCTTAAAGATGCTTTCCTCCATATTCTTCTGGGAGCTTTATGGTTCTGGCTTTTATAAATTAGTTCTTTGACTTCTTTTGTGTGTTAATTTTTGTATAAGTTGTGATATGAGGGTCCTTTTCCTTTCCTTTGGATATGGATATCCAGCACTATTTGTTCAATAGACGGTTCTTCTCCAGCTGGGTGGGCTTGACAGCTTTGACAAATATCACTTGACCATAGAAGTGAGGGTCAGTTTCTGAATAACCAATTTGGTTCCATTGTTGTATATGTCTATCATTATGCTAGTACCATGTTTTTGTTGCTGTGTTGTTTTTGTTTTGTTTTGTTTTTAACCACTGTAGCTAGTTAATATGATTTAAAGTCAGTGTATTAGTCAGCCAAAGAGGTGCCTTTGCAAAATATACAAATAATTGGTTGGTCTTTATAAAGGGTATTTATTGGGGTAGAAGCTTACAGTTATCAGGCCACAAAGCATAAGTTTCTTCCCTCACCAAAGTCCACAAGTAGGAGCAAGACAGCTGCTGGCATCTACCAGGGCTCAGGCCTTTGGGTTCCTCTCCTGCCAGGGCTGCATTTCTCTCCGGGCTTAGCACTTCTTCCACAAGGTCAGCTGTAGACTGTCAGGCGAACGGCCCTCTCCAATGTCAGAACTGCATCTCAAAAATCTGCTTCTCAAATCTTCTGCCTTGCCTTTTACACTTGAAACCACATCCACTGAGGGGTGGGTCTCAACGCCCTACTGACACAGCCCAGTCAATGCCCTAATCATAACCCAATCATGCCCAGATGAGTAGATCAGTTTACAAGTATGATTCAATTTATATTTTTGGAATTCATAATTAGATAAAACTGTCAAACTATTACAGTCAGGAAGTTAGAGTCCTCTGTGGCAGTTTGAAGACATGCTATGAATCCCAAAAAGAGGAAGATTATGCTTGTGAGCTAATCCATTTCTGAGTGTGTGATACCCTTTCAACTGGACTATGTCAGTGAGGTGTGATTCTGGTTGAGTCTCTGCCCTCTTGTTGGGACTGATAAAAACTGAGACACAGACACAAGAAAAGTAGGCTGCCATCTTTTATCCTGCCATGTGAGAGAGGACTAGAGAATCATGTAAGCATGAAACCCCTAAAAGTCAGGGCCTACAGAGCAGCTCAAGAAGCAATGAGCCCTGCTATATTCCTGATAGCTTACATCTGAACTGAGGAAGAAAGTGGAGCAGCTGAGACTGAGAGGTGAGGCCCAGAAAGTTAAGCCCAATGGCTAGTTGCTCACAGCTGAAGTCCAGGAACTGGGCTCTTGAGTGTGAGTGATCCCAGAGAGGAAGGCTGAGACTGCAGCAAAGATTGGTAGCCATCTTGTTTTGCCACATGCCCGAACAACAGGATCAACTGTAGCTAACTTAGATAAGAAAGCACCTCTTATGATGCCTCGATTTGGACTTTTAACAACCTTGGGAACTATAAGCTTTTACCCCAAATAGATCCCCTATATAAAAGCCAACCCATTTCAGGTACTTTGCACTGGCGAACTTTTCACAAACTAAAACATCCTGTAACTTTGTTCTTCCTTTTGAAGATCTTTCTGGTTTTCAGGGCCCCTTATTCTTCTAAATAAATTTGATAATTAACTTTTTTATTTCTTTTAAAAAGGCTGTTTAAATGTTTATCAGGATTTCGTTGAAACTGTAAAACATTTTGGGTAGAATTGAAACATTATTGATATTAAGTATTCCAATCCATGAACATGGAATGTCTTTGAATTTATTCAGGCCACTATTGATTTCTTTTAGCAAAGCATTGTAGTTTTCTGAATACAAGTCTTTTACATACTTGGTTAAGTTTACTCCTGAAACTTTAACTCTTTAGTCACTATTGTAAATGGAATTTTTTTCTGATTTCCTTCTCAGATTGCTCTTGACTAGTGTATACGAACACTATTGATTTTTGCATATTCATCTTATATCCCACCAATCTGCTGAACTTATTAGATCCACTAGCTTTGTTGTCATTATTCTGGACTTTCTAGATATAGGATCATAACATCTGTGAATAGTGAGAGTTTTACTTCTTCTTTTCAAATTTGGATGCCTTTTATTTCTTCTTCTTGCCTAATTGCTCTAGCTAGAACCTCTAGCACTATGTTGTACAACAGTAGTGAAAGTGTGCATCCTTGTCTTATTCTCAATCTCGATGGGGAAGCTTTCTATCTTTCACCATTCAGTACAGTGTTAGCTGTGGGTTTTTCATATATGCCCTTTATCATGTTAAAAGTATTTTCTTCATTGCCTATATTTTGGAGTACTTTTATCAATAAATGATACTAGATTTTGTCAAATGCCTTTTCTGAGTCAATCAAGATGATCACATAATTTTTCTTATCCTATTTATTAATGTGATGTATTATACTGATTTAAAAAATATTTATTCTTTCTTTTTTATTTTATTTTATTTTTTGCTGATTGTTTTTTCCTTTAATGTAAAACCATGCTTTCATGCTGGGGATAAAACCCACTTGATCATGATGAATAATTATTTTAATGTGTTGTTGGATTCTATTTGCAAATATTTTTTAACTTTATTTTTAAAGAAATTTTAGATTACAGAAGAGTTACATAGAAAATATAGGCATCTTCCTATATATCCCACCCCTCCCCCTCTCAGATTTTTCCCTAGTAATTATATCTTTCATTAGTGTGGCACATTTGTTACAATTGATGAACAAATATTGAAGCATTGTTACTAACCATATTCTATATTTTACATTACAGTTTACACTTTGCATTTTACAATTTTATGGGTTTTGGCAAAATGTATAATTGCCTGTATCCATCATTACAATATCATGCAGAGCAATTCCAATATCCCCAAAATGTTCCACATTAAACCTATTCTTCCCTTTCCCTCCCCTGAGAACCTCTGGTGACCACTATCTTTATATCAGTGTTACAAGGTCTTCCATTAATAGAATAATAACGTCTACTTTGGCCCATGGTTGTATTCCCCCCTTATGTTTGTTCATTCTTAAATCTAGAGGATTTGGGGATGGCGATACCCACTCTGCTTCTGATTGAGAGGAGTCTTAGGTCACATGGGGCAGATGGATGGAACTGTCTTATGTGCAGTTGTAGATACTTTCTGACTTTGGGGATGGACATTGTCCATCACCATCATTTTGTTCATTGTCCTGGATGAGTCTGATGAATTGGAGGGTAGGTGTTGGCTCACAGTCTGCTGAGATTTAGGGCCCAACTGACATATGAACAGACTGAAGATTTCAGGTTCTGGGGCATATATTTAACTGATTTAGTGCTAATTATAGGTTCAAATAAAGGGGCAGAAGAATCCCGTGTAGGGAAATTATAAATGAGTCTAACTCTGTTACACGGGGGAGATAGGTTAACGTATATTCTAAGGTAAGGCCCACAGATGGAATGCTGATTTCCTGGGGTTGTCAGCCCTGCCTATAGTGTCCAGTTGTCTCTAGAGCCTTCAGGAGCTCCCCTGCTTGAGGCATTGTTTACTGTGTCAACCAGTGAGATTCTCCTGAGATGTGCATAAACATAACCTCTGGAATGACCTCCCAACTCACTGTGAAATCTCTTAGCCACGAAAACTCTTTTGTATTTAAAATTTCTCCCTTTGGTAGAGGTCTTTTTCCAAATCCATCACTAGTTGTCAGATTATCAAGTATTTCCCTGTATTTATTAAGGAAATGGGTCTGTAATTTTCTTTCTTAATAATATTTTTACCTGGTTTTAGTATTAAGTTCATGTTGGAGTCATAGAATGAGTTTGGTAGCATTCCTTCCTGTTCAATTTTTTTGAAGAGTTTGAGTGAGATTGACCTTAAATCTTTTTATTCTTGTGTTTCTAGAAATGTGTTCATTTTGTCTATGTTGTCTAGTTTGTTGGCATATAGCTGTCCATAGCATACTCTTATGGTCTCTTTTATTTCAGTG
>PVKH010028965.1:0-12742 GCA_004027955.1 Chaetophractus vellerosus | reverse complement strand
CAAAATACTCACAAGTTGGCATCTTTAGTATCAAATTCATTAATCATAAACACAGTCACCCAAAACTCTAGCATCAGCTGCTAATTCAACACTTCCCAGCTAAAAGCTAAATATTGGTAAGTATATATGTAAAACTGCTCCATTTATCTATCATTCTATAACTTTGTTCAATATTAACTTAATCTTTTAATTGATTATGTTATTCATGCTTCTTACTCTAATTGTCAGTATAAGCTTATTAAACTAAATATACATATTAGCATTTATCTTATATCTATCCAGAACTCTAGCCAAAAATAAACCAAGTATATCAGTGTGTCCCCTGTTTTAGTAAGCATGTGAATGTATGTATACATATCATAAAAGATTGGAGTATAACCATTAAACCCCTGTTTATAAACAATCCTTCACTTATTTTATATTCTTTCAATTATTAACAAAAATACACTATCTAAATATCAATAAAAAGTCCTGCCACAAGAAATGTTCAATAAACCCACCATGTGTCAATATTATGTCTTTAAGGCTTTATGCCCTACTCATTCTACCTTCCCACAAACATGTACTTAACCTCATTGCAGCCCCCTCAAAAACACTTTTAACACAACTATATAAACATCCCCCAAATTTTCTTACCCAAGCAAATAACGCCATGGTTCTAGCTATTGTTGAAAAAAGTAATCATTTACTAAAATTAATGTCACAAAAACAAAAAGGGGGAAATGGTGAGGTGAAAGAACAATTATATCAGGCATTATTTATGATAATTTTTCTAAACTGATGGTCAGAATCAGATACATCAGCAGCACAACGTTTCTGGCAAAAATCAGGCAAAAGTACAGAAACAAATATTAGACAACCAGTTTATTGGAAGAATGAAGATAATAATCAATGGGAAAAGGCAGAAGTTAGGATAGGGGTTTGTGGTTTTGCTCTTATCATTACAGATAAAGGAGACCAGCTTTGGATCCCATTTAGATGCCTAAAACCTAGACATGAACAACAAGAGAAGTTGAAATGATAAGGAGCAGCATTTGGCAGAGTCACCCCAGCAGTCTTTTACTCCCACCTGGGGTCAGCGGAAGAAGCTGACACAAAAAGCAGAAGATGGTAACTTCTAGAGGCAAAATATCCCTCTAACACAGTTATTCCTTGCTATGCTTACCTTGACCACCACAGCAGTAAGTAGTGCACCTTCACATAATTATACATATTGGGCTTATATTACTAATCTACTTCTTTTGGAATTATTGACCTGGGGGAAAAAATCCTACCCTGTTTATATTAATCAGTCTTTCCATTTTCCTGAGCCCGTTGATTCTCGCCTTCCTCTATAACCTGAGGAGTAGGGAAATTTATGGAAAACTTAACTTTACCTTTTATAAACTACTCTCTTAGTATTGGACATGATCTTGCATACATGCAACCTCAGAATCACAGCATGGTTTTAATAAAGAAAAATCAAACTTGAATTTATATTCTCATTTTCCCTTCTTTACCATATAAATCAGAGAATATGGTAAATCTTACATGTCCCTCTCAAAACAGATTACTAAATGACAAATGGCATGTTTGTCATGGTTTTCAGAGGTTGTGTTTTTTAATGACTCCTATGGAATTGTAAAGGATCAGGCCCTTATAAGAAGGCCAAAGCCTCTTAAAAACACAACCATATCTTGGTTCATTAGAAATTCAACCATAACCAATAATCACAGTAATCCTTATTTTGGGGCTTTTGGTAATACAACATCTACTAACAGCTCAATAAATTGGATAAATCAAGGAACATTTATCCTACAACCATGGGACACTAAACTTAACAAAACTCAAAATTATTTGTGGAGATCATTTTTAGGAACTGTCCCAATTTTTGAATAGCAAGGCAATAAGACATATTGCCAATTTAAAAAGAAAATCAGGGGCTGGCTCAATAGCCCAGTGGATAGGGCACCAGCATACCACATGGGAGGCCCCAGGTTTGGTTCCCGGGGACCTCTCCTAGCTGGCAGACCACCTTGAGAATGGCAAGCCACCATGGGCGGGCCAGAGCCGCCATGGGCAGGGCAAAAAGCTGCCACAGACAGGGCAAAAGCCGCCATGGGCAGGGCAGGTCACCCGCGAATGGAGCACAGCCAGCCACCCGCGAACTGAAAGCCGGCCGTGAATGGACGCAGAAGCCGCCCACAAGTGGGGAAAGCCGCGCCTGCGCAGTGACCACTCTTGGCACGTCGCCGCAGCAGGGGGGAAGGGGAGATATGTAATAAAATAAATAAATCTTTAAAAAAAAATAAAAAAATAAAAAGAGAAAGAAAATCAACTCAATTCCTTACAATATGCGTATGAGATCCTATAGCTTTTATAATTGGAAAAGTAACTTTTGGTGAAAGGGACTTTAGCTGCTCCAATTGCTCTTTATTTACATGTCTTAAGAATTTGTATTTGCAGGAAAATCAAACTCTTTTTGTAGCAAGAAGAAGAAACGGACTATGGCTACCAGTCCAGATGACCAGACATTGGCAGCAGTTGCCAGAATCCCAGTTGCTGTGGCACTTCCTCTACCATTATTTGAAAAAAACTAAAAGACTGATTAGACTTTTAATAGCAGGAATTTTGGGACTGATTGGCATTATAACTGCTGCTGCTGTTACTGGCACAGCCCTGCATCAAGGAGTCCAGATTCAATATGTTAAAGGCTGGAATAAAAATTCAAGTGAGATGTGGCATACCCAGTCTCACATTAATATGGAACTGAATAATCATATGAATGATCTTGAAATAACTATTATACATTTGGGTAATCAAATCTATAATTTAAACTTGTTAAGAGCTCTTAAATGTGATTAGAATGAAAGTTCTCTTTGTATTACCCCTTTGCCTTATAATAATAGTGAGCATGCTTACGAAGAGGTAAAAAATCATTTGATTGGATATAAGCATAATATTTCTTTAGATATTTTAGAATTTCAAAAGAAAGTATTGAGCATGTCTCAAAATGCATTGAAAGAAACCTCTGGTGCAAAATTTTGGAATGAATTGTCTGAAAATTTAAATAATGTCAATCTGTTTCACTGGTGGAAACAAAAAACAATTCAAATATCATTTTGGATTGGATTAGGAATTATTGTTTTATGCATTTTAATTGTTTGTATTTTCAAGGGTAGAGTATATATTCATAGAAAAAAATGAAAAATGGAATCAGATAAATGCATTTATGTTAAACAACTTAGCCATGAAAAACTAATTTTACATTATTTGTAGTAGAAAGTAGTATATTAATAACCCCATGAATTCACTACTAATTAATTACATAAGAGCATCCACATAAGGAACCTGAAGAAGTATAAAAAATAAATGAAATTGCCTTCCTTGTAAGAGCTCAAAAGCTTGACTGGTGGCCAATGACAGGTAAGATTCTCAGAGGAGGACAACCTAAGACAGGCACAGTCACAAGAGCCAAAGGAAGAAGACAAGGGTGACAAGGTGTCACCTTGTATCATCATTGTAAAGGAACTGATTTAATTATTTCTCTAAGTGGTTCCTATGTGATACGATATTTTACTTATCCATAAAATAAAAAATGGGGAGATGAAGGCAGAAAAATGAAAATGAAGTGTGTGTGTGCTGAACCCGAAAATGGGGACAAGGTCTTGAAACTGAAAATAGTTCCTTGAACCAAGGTCTTGGAACTGAAAACAGTTCCTTGGACTAAACAAGCACAGAAAGTTCCTGATTTCAGATAGAGCTAGGAACAGAACAGAAAACAAAGACATTAATTTAGTTTAGGTGGCAAACATTCATGCTTGGATGCACAAAAGCTAATTATAGCTAGAACTCCAATAAAAGGGTTAAGTAAGCAGCCACTCGGCGCTGGGTATGCCTGAGCGAGCTGCAGCCCACTGTTCATCTCATCAACCTGTCTGATGCCTCTTTGTTTGTTCCACTGAACCATCTCAATCAACAAAAGGGTGAAAACACAGCTGACTCAATGGAAGAAAATATTTGGAACCCACATATCTGATAAGCGTTTAACATGCATGATATATAAAGAGATCATGCAAGTCAACAATAAAAAGACAAATGACCCATTTAAAAAATGGACAAAAGACTTAAACATTTGTCCAAAGAAGAAATACAAATGGCAAAAAAAAATCACGTTAAAAAATGTTCAACATTGGGCCGGCCACATAGCCCAGTGGGTAAGGGCATTGTTATACCACATGGGAGGCCCCGGGTTTGGTTCCTGGGGACCTCTCCTAGCGGGCAGACTGCCTTGAGAAGGGCAAGCCACGATGGGTGGGCAGAGCTGCCATGGGCAGGGCAAAAAGCTGCCACGGACAGGGCAAAGCCGCCACGGGCAGGGCAGGTCGCCTGCAAATGGAGCGCAACCAGCCACCCGTGAACTGAAGCAGAGCTGGCCGTGAATGGGAGCAGAAGCCGCCCACAAGCAGGGTAAAGCCACCTGCATGGTGACCAGTCTCGGCGCGTCACCGCAGCGGGAGGGAGACAAAGCAGACAGAGAGGAACACAAGAATGGACACACAGCAAGAGCAAGCAGAAAGGGGGGGGGGATATGTAATAAATAAAAAAAATAAGTCTTTATAACAAAAATGTTCAACATCATTAGCTATTAGGGAAATGCAAAACAAGTCTACAATGTCTAATACCAAAGACAGATGAAGATGCCACAAGAAAAGAAAATTACAGAAGACTATCCATTATGGATACAGATCCAAATATCCTCAACAAATACTAGCAAATTGAAACAAACAGCACATTTAAAAATTATACACATGGTCAGTGGAATTAATCTCAGGTATACAAGGGCAGTTCAACATAAGAAAATCAATTCATGTAATACACCACATTAAGAGGCCGGCTGTAGCCCAATTGGTAGGGTGCCGGTTTACCACATAGGAGGTCCCAGGCTCAGTTCCCAGGGCCTCCTCAGGCGGGCAGACTGCCTTGAGAAGGCAAGCTGCTGCAGGCAAGGCAAGCAGCTGTGGGCAGGGCAAGCCCCCCAGGCAGGGCAAGCCCCCGCAAGCAGGGCAAGGCGCCGAGTGGTGAGCTGACTCAGCAGGTCGCCGCAGTGGGGGGAGACAAGCAGACACAGAAGAATGCAAAAATCAACACAACAAGAACAAGCAGAAAGGGGGGGGGATATATAATAAATTTTAAAAGATACACCACATTAAAATAATGAAGAAAACAAAGCACACCATCATCTCAATTGATACAGAAAAGGCATTTGACAAAACATAGCATCTTTTTGAATAAAAACATTTAGAAAGCTAGGAACAGAAGGAAACTTCCTTAACATGGTTAAAGGCATAATTGAAAAACCCACAAGTAATGTCATAATCTATGGTGAAAGACTGAAGCTTTCCCTCTAAGATCAGGAAATAATGGATACCCACTTTCACCACTGTTGTTCAACATTATACTAGAATTTCTAGGCAGAAAAATTAGGCAAGAGAAAGAAACATAAGTCCTTCAAATTGGAAAGGAGTAAAGCTTTTTCCTATTTGCAGATATCATGATCCTATATATAGAAAATCCTGAAAATTTCATAACAAACCTGTTAGAGCTAGTAAATGATTCCAGCAAGTTGATTGGGTAGAAGATCAACATGCAAAAATCAGTAGCATTTCTATACACTATTAATAAACAATCTGAGAGGAAATTTTAAAATTCCAGTTATAATTGCAACTAAAAGAATCCAATATCTAGGAA
The DNA here is from genome assembly GCA_004027955.1 of Chaetophractus vellerosus. NCBI lineage: Eukaryota > Metazoa > Chordata > Mammalia > Cingulata > Chlamyphoridae > Chaetophractus > Chaetophractus vellerosus. The sequence goes on along the minus strand of PVKH010028965.1, from coordinate 7,012 downwards.
TAAGTAAAACCAATGATGTAAATACTCACATACAAGAAGCACACAGATCTTTGCTAAAAGAAATCAAAGAAGATTTAAATAAATTGAATAGTCTGTGTTTATGGATTGGAATACTAAGTATTGTTAAGATGTCAATTCTGTCTAAAATGATTTATAGATTTGAAACAATCCCAATCCAAATTCCCAGCCTCCTTGGCAGAATTGGAAAAGTCAATCATTAAATTTATATAGATGGGTAATTGGCCCTGAATCATCAAAAGCATTGTGAAGAAAAATCCAAATTGGAGGACTCATATTTCCTTGCTTTAAGTCTTATTACTAAAGTACAATAAATAAAACAGTGTGATACTGGCACAAGAGAAGATAGATCAATGAAATTAAATGGAGAGTCCAGAAATAAACCCTCATCTATGGCTAACTGATTTTTGACAAGGGAGACAAGTCCATTCATTGGGGAAAGAATCATCTCTTCATGATATGGTGCTGGGAAAACTGGTAGCCCATATGCAAAGAATGATGTTGGATCCCTACTTCCCACTATATTAAAAAACTAACTCTAAATGTATCAAAGACCTAAATATTAGAACCAAATTCTAAAACACCTAGAAAATAACATAGGGAAGCATCCTCAGGAACTTGTGTTAGGAAATGATTTATTAGACTTTGCAACAAAACACAAGCAACAAAAGAAAAAGTAGATAAATGGGACTTCAACAAAACTAAAAATTTTAGTACATCAAAGGATTTCAACATGAAATTAAGACAGCATACAGAATAGGGGGAAATATTTGGAAACCATATAACTGATAAAGCTTTAATATACAGAATATATAAACAAACCGTGCAACTCAACAATGAAAAGACAAACAACCCAATTTAAAATTGAGCCAAGGACTTGAATAGACATTTCTACAAATAAGAGACACCAGTGGTCAAATAACACATCATTAGCTACTAGGGAGATGCAAAGCAGAACCTCAGAGAAACTATTTCATACCCACTGGAATGGCTATTATAAAAATAATAAAAATAAATGTTAGATATCATGTGGAGAAATAGGAGCACGTGTTCATTGTTGGAAGAAATGTAAAAAGATGAAGCTGCTATGTAAAACAGTTTGATGGTTACCCAGAATCTTAAGTATAGAATTACCAGATGACCCAGCAATCCCACTTCTACATACAGTATTCAGAAGAATTGAAAGCAGGGTCTTAAATGGATATTTGTACACCTATGTTCATATTGGCATTATTATCAATTGCCAAAGATCGGAAGCAACCCAAGTGTCCATCAACAGATGAATGGATCAAAAAAATGTGATATATACATACAGTGAAATATTATTCAGTCATAAAATGAAGTTCTGATACATGCAACTGCATGGATGAACCTTGAAGACATCATATTGAGTGTAATAATCCTAAACACAAAAGGACAAATATTGTAGGATCTAAAAAAGATGAAATAATTAGAATAAATAAATTCAGTGAGTCAGAAACTAGCATGCAGGTTATCAGAGTCCAGAGCGGGGTAAGAAAATGCTTAATGGGTACAGAGTTTCTGTCTGGGATGATGGAAGAATGGATAATGGGTGGTGGTTATGGTGGCACAGCATTTTGATTGTAACTGACACCACAGAATTGTATATTTGAATGAGGTTAAAAGGAGAAATTTTAAGTTATATATATATATGTTATTAAAAATACTTTAAGAAAACACCATAGGACTGTACAAAACAATGAACCCTAGGGTAAACTGTGAACTATAGCTAATAGTATAATTATAGTAATATTGGTCAATCAATTGTAACAAATTTACCAAGCTAATACAAAAAGTTAATAATAGAGAAAATTGTGTGTGTGAAGTGGGAAATCTGTATTTTCTGCATGATTTATTTGTAAATTTCCAATTTCTCTAATAAAAAATAAATAATATTAAAGTTTAGGAAATGCATTGTTTATGCATACATTGACTCACTTATGGGGTGCCCCATCAAGAAATAAGAGGGAAAGAATCACTGTTCTAGGAAATTATAGACAATTAAAAATGCTGCTCAAGATGAAAGATTATATTCTTTGCCTCTTCTCCATCAAGCTTGATACAATAAAGAAATCAGTTGTTTAGGAAGAGGATTGGTCTCTGTTATTAAGGAAAAAAAACTATAGGGAGACCAGTGATGGATACATTTTAGTCTTCAGAGCAAAAGTTGTTGAATATTGTAAACCTTAGATATATTAACTCATAACATTTTGGAAATTTCTTTAGATGTTTTGATTTTGTTTATATTTCTCCTTATCACATGAGATTAATTTTATGAAAGAAATTTTTAGCAGCCATTTGTACATTTACCAGTAATAATAATCCTGTTTAATTTCTTCCTTTCTTTTCTGTAACAAAAGAGAAATATAGTGCATAAATCTGTTGCAGTATGTGTGTGGTACATATAAACAATGGAATATTACATAGCTGTAAGAAGGAATACAGTGCTAACACATGGGATAACATGGATGAATCTTGAGGACCTTATATTGAGTGAGGCAAGCCAGGCATTGAAGGACGACTATTACATGACCTCACTAATATGTATTCAGGAAATTGAGCAGTCTCAGAGAGCTATTGCCTGGATGATAGATTTACAGAAAATAGAAAGGGAGAAGAAGGGTGTGAGCCAATGCCTATAGGGACAGAATCTATGATAAGGTGAAAGTGTGTAGTCGCAACTGAAGGGATATGACAGGAGGGTAGTGATATTATTGGGTTGGGTGGTGCAGGTTTGCTAGGTGGGTATATTGGGGAGGGTGAGTTGGAAGGTCCAGGGTACTGGGGAAAGGGTTGGGAAGGGGACCAGGTGAACACTGGGGATTGGCAGGTATGTGGTTGAAAGTTCAAAGTTGGGAATGCCCTTATGGCAATAAAACAAGGAATGCTTACTGGTTTAGGGTGTTGGATGGGAGGGGCATTTAGGACAGGGCGTACCTGGAGCAGGGGTCTAGGGAGTGTGTGGGTGATCATTTTGTCATAATGCGCTGTATAAGTGGGTGGATGCCCACCCAATGAGCAGGAAGAAGTTGTACTCCCATCCTGGGAGGACCAATATGTTCACAAACGGAGGGGCTGGAGTCTCTCGAGAGCATGGGTGGTTCCTAATAGGGAGGACAAACCATTGTGACAAGAGCTCAGTTTTGTTGCAAGTAACTGTGAATCTTGTCACCCAGGGAGTGAAGCTGGGGGGTCGCTGTATTAGTCAGCCAAAGAGGTGCCTTTGCAAAATATACCAATAATTGGTTGGTCTTTATAAAGGGTAATTATTTGGGATAGAAGCTTACAGTTACCAGGCCACAAAGCATAAGTTTCTTCCCTCACCAAAGTCCATGTGTTGGAGCAAGACAGCTGCCGACGTCTGCTAGGGCTCAGGCCTTTGGGTTCCTCTCTTGCCAGGGCTGCATTTCTCTCTGGGCTTAGCACTTCTTCCACGAGGTCAGCTGTAGACTATCAGGTGAAAGGCGCTCTCCAACATGAGAACTGCATCTCAAAAACCTGCCTCTCAAATATTCTGCCTTGCCCTTTACACTTGAGGCCACACCCACCGAGGGGTGGGGCTCAATGCCCTACTGAGGCAGCCCAGTCATCGCCCTAATCATAATCCAATCAGGCCCAGATGAGCAGATCAGTTTACAAGCATGATTCAATTTATATTTTTGGAGTTCATAATTAGATAAAACTGTCAAACCATTACAGTCACCTTGGGGTCAGAGGGCAGGGGGAGGGAGGAATAGAATAGATGGAATAGGAGGTATTTAGTGAACAATTGGAGTATTCTACATGATCTTGCAATGAAGGACACAGGTCTTGTTACATATCATCAAAATTCATAAAAGTGTATGGTCTAAAATGTAAGCCATAATGTAAACCATTGACCATGGTTAGGAGCTATGTTTCACTATTTGTGTATCAGTTGTAACAAAGGCACCATCCACATATAAAAAGGTATTAATACAGGAAGGGGGAAAAGGGGGAGGATGTTGGGTATATGGGAGTCCCCTGTATTCCTTATGTCACTTTACTGTGACCTATAACTTCTTTGAAAACAAAAATGAAAAAAAGTAAGACACTGGGAAATAAATGGAAGAAAATGTCACTGTACATACTGAACACCAGATAGTACAGTGATGAAAGGCAAAATGTCAAAAAATGTTTTTAATATTTTTCATTATTTTTTAATATCTGAATCTTTAAATTTTATTTTTTTAAAGTTTTTATTTTATTTCTTATATTTAAACTTATCATTATTATTTCACTTTCCTATTAATTGTATTTGGCTATTTTATTGGCTTCATTATTGAGGAAGTTTTGGATCATAGAAGGTTTACAACTGGGGCAGGGGAGGATCATTGATGTGGGGTGTCAGTGATGGGGGATAAGTGGGAGGAAGTTCACCTGGGCATACATGAAATGTATATAAATATGTTCAAATATTCATGGGGCATTGTCACAGCGGGTGGAGGCTCACACAATAACTGAGACAACATTGAATTCCCATCCTGGAGAGCTCTGCTACATTCTCTAATAAAGTAGCAACAGTCCCCCAAGTGCAAGGGCAATGACTGGCAAAGGAGAATGATCCACTGATGGGCCCTTGATATTGATGACTATGCTTTGCTCTTTTTTTTATTTAAAAAAATGTTTTTAAAGATACATAGATTACATAAATTTTACACACAAAATATGTGGATTCTCATATGCCCCATTCCCCAAAAATCCCACACCCTCCCACATAAACATCCTTCATTAGTGTGGCACATTCATTGCAGTTGATAAACACAACCTGGGTCAATTGCCATTCAGCATGGATCATAGTTCACATTGTAGTCTATACTCTCTCCCACACAGTTCTGCATGTTATGTGATGATATAAAATGGCCTATATGTCATTGCAACATCACTCAGGGCGATTCCCAAGTCCCAAAAAAGCCCAGGTACTACAACTGTTTTTCCTTCTCCCTACCCAGAGCCTCCAGTGGCCACTGGCTCTACATCAATGTTCTAATTTCTTCCATTGCTAGAATCACAATATGTCTATAGTAGGCTACCACTAAGTCCACTCTAGTCCATAGCTCTTTCCCCAATCCTGAAGATTCTGGGATGGTGACATCTGCTCCATCTCCAATTGAGAGGGAGCTTCTAACCTATGGGGAAGATAGATATGACTATCCTGCCTGCAGCTGCAGACTCTCTCAAATCCCTGGGATGCCCATTGTCCAATATCATTTCCCCACCAGTTGATCTGGGTGAGTCCAATGAGGTTTAGGGTAGGTGTTGCAACTCTGCCGAGGTTCTGGGCCCAGCCGGCACATGGACAGCCCAAAGACTCGAGTCTCTGTACATACACCTACAAACTCCAGCACCAAATATAGGTTTAAATAGAAGGGACAGATGAGCCATGTGTACGGAAGACATAATTGAGTCCAACTCTATCACTCTCAGGAGCACAAACTCCAAAGTAGGACCCACTGGCAAGGCACCAAACTCTGGAGACCACCCTTCCATAGGACCTAGATGTCTCCACAGCCCTCAGAAGCCCCACTATTTGGGGTAGTATCCACTTTGGAAGTCTATGAGATCCTGCTGAGATGTGCTTAGATGTTACCTATGGAGGGCCTCCTGACTCACTTTGAAGTCTCTTAGCCATTTAAACTCATTTGTCTTTACCTTTTCCCCCTTTCCTTTGAGATCTTTTTTCCAGTTGCATTGCTTGTTTGTGCTTGGTAGCAATCCCTCAGTGCCGGGGGGCTCATCCCCATGAGTCATGTCCCACACTAGGGGGAAGGTAATGCATTCATATGCTGAGCTTGGCTTAGAAAGTGGCCATATTTGAGCAACAAGGAGGCTCTCAGGAGGCAACCTTTAGGCACCACATAACAATAGGCTAAGTTTCAATATCAAGGAAAAAGGCTCATAAGCCTAGTCGTCAACATCAAGGGCCCATCAATGGATCATCCTCCCTTGCCAGTCACTGCCCCTGCATGTGGGGAACTGTTGCTGCTGTCTTAGATAACATGGCAGAGCTCTCCAGGAGGGGAATTCAGTATTCTCTCAGTTATTGTGTGTGTCTCCACCCACTGTGACAATGCCCCATGAAAATTTGAACATTTGAACATTTTTACATACCCGATATCCATACTCAGGTGAACTTCCTCCCATACATTCCCCATCACTGACACTTCACACCAATGATCCCCCCTCACCCCAGTTGTAACCTTTCTGTGATTCAAAGCTTCTTCAAAAATGAAGCAATTACAATAGCCAAATAAAAATAATAGATAATGAAACAGTAATGATAGGTTGAAATATAAGAAATAAAATCCATAAAATTTTTAAAAACTAAAACTAAAATTAAATTAAAAGTTTGGGATATTTAAAAGATAAAAAATATTTTAAAAAGTTTTTTTTGACATTTTGCCTTTCATTGCCACAATATCTGGTGTCCTGTCTGTACAGTGGCATCTTCCCTTGACTCATTCCCCAGTGTCCCACTATTTTTCATTTTGTTTCAAAGAAGTTTTAGGTCACAGCAAAGTCACACACAGAATACAGGTGACTCTTATATACCCAACATCTCCCCCCTTTCCTCCCCCCCCATATTAATACCTTTTTATATGTGAATGGCACCTTTGTTACAACTGACATACAAATAGTGAAACATAGCTACTAAACATGGTCAATGGTTTCCATTATGGTTTCCATTTTAGACCGTACAGTTTTATAAATTTTGATATTTACCATGTCCTGTGCCCATCATTGTAAGATCATGTAGAACACTTCCAGTGCCCACTATATACCTTCTGTTCTGTCTATCCTATTCCTCCCTCCCCTTCCCATCAGGGCCCATGGCAACTCCCTGCTTCACTCCTTGGATGATGAGATTCATAGTTACATGCAACAAGACTAAGGTCTTTTTTTTTTTTTATTATTACATATCTCCCCTCCCCCCCGCTGCAGCGATGCGCCGAGA
>PVKH010028964.1:0-12743 GCA_004027955.1 Chaetophractus vellerosus | reverse complement strand
TGCAACAAATGTACCATCCACATGTAAAATGGTATTAATAGGGGAGAGGGGAAAAGGGGAAAGGCATTGGGAAATGGGAATCCCTTATATTCTCTATGTGACTTTTTGTGACTTTTCTGTATCCTAAAGCTTCCTTAAAGATAAAATGAAAAATATAAGACACTGGGGGAATTTGTGGAAGAAAATATTACTGTACATACAAGACAACAGATCTTACAATGATGAAAGACACAATGTCTAAAGAAATTTTTTTATTTCAAATTAAAATTTTTTCATATTTTATTGGTTGTTTAAAAATTATTTCATTTTCTTATTAATTTTATTCGCTTATTTTGTTGGCTTCATTTTTAGAGAGGTTTTGGATCACAGAAAGGTCACAACAGTGGCAGGGGAGGATCACCAGTGCAGGGTGTCAGTGAGGGGGTTATGCATAGGAAGGGGTGCACCTGGGGCATGCCTCTAAGGCATATGAATATGTTCAAGTATTCATGGGGCATTGTCTCAGTGGGTAGAGAGCCACACAATAACCAAAAGAATATTGAATTCCCAGCCTGGGGAGTTCTGCTACATTCTCTAATAGGACAGCAAGAATCCCCAAAGTTCAAGGGCAGTGCCTACTGAAGGAAGACAGATATTGATATTGATGATTGTACTTATGATCCCTTCCTTGTGAAATTGAAACTTAGCCTAGTATTATATACTGCCTAAGAGTTACCTCCTGAAAGCCTCCTTGTGGCTCAAATGTGGCTGCTTTCTAAGCCAAACTCAGCATATAAACACACTACCTTACCTCCAGCATGGGATATGACTTCTGGCGATGAGCCTCCCTGGCACCAAGTGTCAGTTAACAATATATCTGGAAAAAGACCTTGACCAAAAGGGGGAAATGGTAAATACGAATGAGTGTTTATGGCTAAGAGATTTCAAAGTGAGTTGGGAGGTCATTCCAGAGGTTACTCTTATTCAAGTCTCGGCAAGATCTCATTTACGGCCACAGAAAACAGTGCCTCAAATAGCGGGGCTCCTGAGGGCTCTAGAGATATCCAGAAACTATAAGCAGGGCAGATAGCTCAGGAAATTGGCACCCTGTCAGTGGGCCTTACTTTGGAATTTATGCTCCCCAGTGTCACAGAGTTAGACTCATTTATAGGTTCTCTACATGTGGTTCTTCTGCCCCTTTTATTTGAACCTGTAATTAGCACTTTACTTGATAAATATATGTATCCCAGAGACTTAAATCTTTTGTCCGTCCACGTGCCAGTTGAGCCCTGAATTTCAGCAGAGTTGCAACACCTACTCTCCAGTTCATTGGATTCACCCAGGAAAACTAACAAGGAAACAATGATGGACAATGTCCATCCCAAGGAACAGAGAATATCTGCAAATGTAAGCAAGACAGTTCCACCCATCTGCCCCCTGGGTTCTAAGCTCCCTCTCAATTAGAAGCATACTGGGCATCACCATCCCCAAATCCTCAAGATTGGGGAATGAACAATGGATTAAAGTAGACTTATTATTATTCTACTATAGATTTATTATTATTCTAGCAATGGAAGAACTCTTATCATTGCTATAAAGGCAGTGGCCACAAGAGGTTCTGAAGGATGGGAGAGAGGAATAGGTGTAATACGGGGGCATTTTTGGGACATTGGAGTTGTCCTGCATGACACTGCAGTGACAGATACAGGCCATTGTATAGTTTGTCATAACCTACAACATTGTGCAGGACACAGTATAAACTTTTAATGTAAACTGTAGTCCATGATTAGTAGCAGTACTTCAATGTGTTCATAAATTGTAACAAATGTGCCACACTAATGAAGATGTTGTTAATGTGGAAAAGTGTGGGAGGGGGAGGGAATGGGGCATATGGGAATCCCTTATATTTTTTATGTAACATTTAGGTAATCTAAAGCTCCTTTAAAAATAAAAAAAAAATTAATTAAGAAAAAAATACAGCATTAAAGTCAAAACGGTTGAATTTTTTTAAAGTCAATAATAGGTTTTGATTTATTAACAAACTCAGAGACTTCAGGGAGGTATTTTTCATGTCAGAAACTCTGTTTCCAGAAAAATGAATCAACTTGTTTAAGTGCAGACTCTTTAAAGGATAAAATATATTTAAAATCAGTTGTCAGAAATAATTACTTGTTTCCTGAGCAGAAAGGTACAATAAAAACTTTTGAAAGCCAAGTGTAAAAATATATTGTAGACATACATACTTACTCACACATAAACACATAATAGGGATGTATGGTGGCAGGATGAGAGAGTGAGCTAGTGAAAGAAAACGAAATGAAAACCCGATAGAGGTTCCCATGAAACAGTTAAGAAACAGACTATATCTTCTAATTCTTGCATTTTGTTATATATCCATGAAAATGTACCTTAGTTCAATGTTGTGAAATTTTCCAGTTCAGTATTTTCCCTAACTTGATTAAGAACAGTAATTTTTTTATACTTAAAAAGTAGTTTACTATTTTATAATGATGTGTGAATCCTAAAGCAGATGGAAATTTTCTCTAAAAGTTTCTATTTTAAAAGTGAATGTCAAGGTCATATGAAGCTTCTGTAGAAAACACTCTTTGTACACATGTACAAGTGTTGTACATATCTGTAGCTTCATTGAAATTTTCAGCAGAGTAATCACTGTAGCATGGAGGACAGCACCTGAAAACAACAACAACTCTGTAAGAAACACATATTAACCTAAGCTACTTCATGTAAAAAATATTTGGGTATATATATATATATTTATGTTTATAAAAACTTAAAATATTAGAACATTGTCAGGTCAGCACAATATAATGCTTCGAAAAAATACAAAAGAATCCCTAAGAGTTTTTGGTCTTCCCTGAGAAATTAAGGAGATCACTTTTTTTGGTTGAAAAATAGTCCTTTTTGTATTTGAAAAATAATGTCTTTTGGATTTGTTTGTTTGTAGTGTAACTGTTTCTCATTTGATTTCAGTGTGTCTCTTCTCACTCCCCACTGAAGAGAGTGGTGGAATTTTCTGGGCTTTCTTGAGTGTGAATATTGAAACTGTGTTCAGGAAAATATATCAGAGGAGCTATTTCCAGAGTTTGAGTGGACTTTTGGCTTCACCGCTCTGTAGGAAGGATAATTATGGCATCTGATGCTGACATATTTTTCCCTGTAAAGATCTGAGGGAACATGTATATGTTTGCTATGTATAATATACACTATATACAAGATTTGCTTGCCTTTAAAGTAATCTGCACAATAGAGCCTGTAATTATAGATTGAAACATATATATCAGGGAAGTGGTGTTGCTTGAAAAGTTTTAAATTTTCTCTGGCACCTGTCATGAGAACATTGAAATGATTAAATATGAGTATTATTTGTTTTTTTAAAGATTTAATTATTTATTTATTATATATCCCCCTCCCTTTCTGCTTGTTCTTGCTGTGTTCATTTTTGCGTTCTTCTGTGTCTGCTTGTCTCCCCCCACTGCGGTGACCCACCGAGTCAGCTCACCGCGCGGCGGCCTGCCCTGCCTTCTTGAGGCGGTCTGCCTTCTCGAGGAGGCCCCGGGAACCGAACCCGGGGCCTCCCATGTGGTAAACTGGAGCCCTACCAATTGAGCTACAGCCGGTTCCCTGCTATTTGTTTTAAGGATGTAAAATTATAGTTATTAAAAATTGATAATCCAGTTATAGGGGAAAAAATGCTGTCACATTTTAGGGATATAAAGCAATCCTAGTTAATCCCTATAATAGTTTTTTTCCCTCAGGTCAAGAGCCTTGAGGAATAAAATAAAAATATTTTATCTTCTATCTTCCAATTTATGTATGATTATTATTTCTTTTGTGTGCCATAAATGCTATTTTGCTATTCCTAGTAATAAGCAAAACATTCATATTAAATGATGATCTGTAAAAATTCTGTGCTTATTGGGATCTGTAAAAAATCAGTTTTGCTACTGGAGGGGTATAATACTGTTTAATATGCTTTTCTCTTTGCAATTAAATTAGATGTTTTTTAGGGGAGAAAAACTCATAAAGGAAACAGCCTTGGAGATGTAATATGTTCTAACATTTAAATAATTAGACTTCTGTCTCATTGAAATGTATGTGCTCTAGGTTTGATAGTGATAAAAGCAAGAATATTAGTATGATTAGGAAATTACATCATGTCACAGCATAATTGATTGATTGATAGCTGAATGAAAACTAACCATAAAGCATGTGAAAATAAATGCATGTTCCACAGAGAGGCAGAATTTTTGCATCTACCCAGTTACAAGATTAGTGACTGAAATGCTCACCTTCCAACAAAATGGAATTGGTATTTCTTCCTTTTGCTTGTGTTTGTATATGCTAACTTTCCTATAATACTGGCAGGGGAGAAAATAAGAGGAATTGAAATGCTTAGTGCTCAGCTCAGTATTTAATTGTTCTTCAAGATCTGTCAGAAGGACACTCCATTACTAATTGACTCTGTGAGCAGTTAGTGTTTTGGAATTTACTTTTCTGAGCCTCAAGTTTTAAATGTAAACCCCACTAACACAAAAGCTAATGCTCTCTTACGTGTCTCAAGAGAATTGAATTTCCCAAACATTTAAATTATCATCAATTTTTAAAAAGCGTTTTGTCAATTTTCTGTTTGAGTTTTTACATTCTTAGACTCTGTCTTGATCTTTTAAAGATTCCTGCTCGCACAAGTCTTCAGTGATACACACTAGCATAGAAGGGCTGGAGAAGTGAGACCACTGCAGGATTCCCTGTTTCAAAGCTGAACCAATATTCACCATTGACATATCCATTCATCTGTGCAGGGTCATTGGAAATCCTCTCTCTCTAGTTTTTCCTTCCCTTCAGGGAGCAATGCTTAAAAGAGCAAACCCCTGGTGTGAAGAGATAGGAGAATTCTCAGCAGGGCCAATGGTGCCAGGAATCAAATTAAAGTTGTCCATTTGCAGATGACTGTTGGAAAGACTTGTGATTTCTGTTGATGCTTTGTTTACTTGAAATTCTGTCAGTGGCATTTCAAATTTAATTTTTTTATGGATAAAGTCATAACACACCAAAAATATGCTGGAATGGTAAAAGTGCTGAGATATGTTTTGGTCTATAGAGTTAAAGCATTTTTATTAGATACCAAAAGCTTCCTCAAGGAAAAATTTTAAAATGTAAAGCTTTATGTGCATGTGCAACAATAACAAAAGGTAAATAATGATTGAATTCACTCCTTTTTTGAGGATTTACAACTTGTCATGTATTTTGCAATTGTTGACACTCCTAGATCTATTTTGGCATAAATTACATTTTGACATGACTGAACCTATAATTTTGTCTATCTTCACATGCATTATCTCTTCTAAGTGAGAGGCACTAAGAGACATGAGTTGTCATTAAATCTTAAAATGCCAGAAGTCAGTGCTAAAGAGGTTTTCTCCATTTTGATTTCCTTAGTTATCATAGGAGCTACTACTGTAATTTAAACTATTGGGCCAAGTTCAAAAGTGTCCGAATAAGTTTTATGAGGAAAGATTTGAAAACCCCAGAAAAAATATAACCTATTTAGGAGATGAAGGCTGGGAATTCATGTTTTCTTTCCAATTCCCAGAGAACCACACTATGTTTCAACAATTGCCAATTTTGTGTTAGTGATTGCTACTGGTGGATTATGTTTCTTCTTTAATTTTTATGTTTTGTTTGCAAAGTAGGGAACAGTGCCTGGCACAAAAATGAATGTTTGTTGATAGAATAAATAATTCCCAGTGTTTCCTTTTTATTTATAATTAAGAATTCTTTATTTTGTTCTTTTTTTCTTAGTCCCTGTTCTGTACTTTATTTGGCAATTCTATTTAAAGTTATAGTTTGTTTTCCCCTGGAGGCATATTTTACATGCATCACTACTAATACATGTGGAAAAATGTGGGAAATACATTTACCATCAACAACCTTACCCATTCAAATGTCTACTGGATCCAAGTCATTGTACACTGTATGCAAGTCATTGTGCAGTGCAGTCTTAAAAGAGAGGTGGTATTGCAGCAAACACTTTAATCTAACTATGTGACATTATACCAGAGAGAAAAATGTACATAACAGTTATGCTTGTACAAAGGGCAAGCTGTATTGTTAAAGTAAACCAGAACTGATCCTAACAGATCAACCAAAATGAAGAGACTGTGTCATCATTATAAAAGCATTCTACACAACTGATTTTAGAAGTACCTACTACACAGTTAGATCATTTCCTTAACAATGGCAAAACACAAATAAACTGTATCTCTACATCTATCTATCAATCATTTGATCAATTGATCTATATCTATCATCTATCTGTCTTTTCTTTTTAGGTAAGGCTAAGGAGCAGTTCCCATTAATGCAGTTAGGCCATTCCTTTCCTTTAGTGATTTAGACCTTCTAAAGAAATGTCATCTCTGGTTATCTTCAATAAAAAATAACCCATCAAAGTTACCATGATGCATCATAAGGTCTTAAATATCAGTCTGTGCCCTCTAACCATTAGTTATCAAATATTGCGTAGAACTGTCATGGCACAAACTTTGCTAATAGGGTTTTACAGGGAGAATGAAAATGATTTCAACGATAAGGCATTTAAAGTAAAATTTATGATGTTTGTTTCTATTTTGGTTGCCCATATAAAGTGTTTAAGCATAATATTTCGGTATAGGCACTTAGAAATTATGTCTTTCGTAGTGACCTTATTACGTAAGAGCAGTAGCACCCGTAGTATATTCTAATTAAGACTTGTTTTATTTGTTATTTTGTGAGGACTGCATTAATAAATATTAATTTATAAAGTGCTTCTGAAACTAAGCATACGCATAGTAGGTACTAACATAAAATATCTATTACTCTGATTTTATTAAAAAAAGTAACAGTACGATTTCGGTAAATAGTGACTTCTCTGAGTTTCTTGAGAATTTAGTAGGTGAGGTTTTATCATTATTTTGACATTTTTGCTTATTTTATTTCTCGTATTTTATCAAGCTCATACTCTGTGCAAAGTACAGTGTGAGGTGTTAAGAACATGAGGATGAATAAGGTACTCTTTTTTTTTTTAAGATTTATTTTTTATTTATTACATATCCCCCCCCCCTTCTGTTTGCTCTTGCTGTGTGTCCATTCTTCTGTGTCTTTCTATGTCTGCTTCTTGTCTCCCCCTGTCTTTGCGGCGGCGCGCCGAGTTGGCCCTCCGCAGCGGTGGCGGCTCGCTCCGTTCGTGGGTGCCTCCATTCCGTTTTCACCGGCGGCTCCGCTCCGTGTTTTGCGGGCAGCAGTCCTCCATGTTTTTGTGGGCTGCCGGCTTCCACGGCGGTTCTCAGGCAGCAGCTCCGCTTTTCACAGGTGACTTTGCCATGCAGGTGTGGGCTCCGCTCTGCCCGTGGCGGCTTTTTTTTTGCCCGCCCACAGCGGCTTGCCTTTCTCAAGGCGGTCTGCCCGCTCGGAGAGGTCCCCGGGAACCGAACCCGGGGCCTCTCATGTGGTACACCGGCGAGCTCTTTATCCACTGAGCTATCTAGCCGGGCCCAAGATACTCTTAGCATAGTGAAAGAGACTAACACATAAACCAGCAATTTTGCGACAACAGAGTAAGTGCTATAATTGGCTGAATGATTCTTTTTTTTTCTTTATTAGAGAAGTTGTGGGTTTACAGGACAATCATGCATAAAATTCAGGATTCCCATATACAACTTGCATTGGTGTGAAGCATTTGTTACAATTGATAATAACACATTTTAATAATTGTACTATTAAATATAGTTCATGGTTTAACTTAGGATTCACTGTGTAGCTGTTCCATGAATTGAAAAAAAAATTCTGTTACCATATATACAATCTAACATTTCCCCTTTTAATCATATTTATATATATATATATATATTTCAGTGCTATTAATTATGTTCACATTGTTGTGCTACCATCACCACCATCCATTATCAAAACATTTTCATCATTTCACATAGGCACCCTGAACATTTTAAGCCTTTCCTTCCCATTTCCTATACTCACCCCATCCCTGGTAACCTATATTCCAGAGTCTGACTCTGAGTTTGCTAATTCTAATTACTTCAAATCAGTGAGATCATACAATATTTGTCCTTTTGTGTCTGACTTATTTCACTCAACATGATGGCTTCAAGATTCATCCATGTATCAGGACTTCATTCCTTTTTAATGCTGAATATTATTGTATGTAGATACCACATTTTGTTTATCAATTGTTGGCTAATAGATTGCTTCCATCTTTTGGCAATTGTGAATAATGTTGCCATGAGCATCAGTGTGCAAATCTCTTTTCAAGTCTCTGGTTTCAATTCTTTTGGTATATACCTAGTAATGAGATTGCTGGGATGTATGGTAGTTCTAAACTTAGCTTTCTGAGGAACTGCCAAATTATCTTCCATAGGGTTACACCACTTTTGCATTACCACCAGCAATGAATGAGCATTCCTATTTCTCACAACCTCTCCAACAATTGTTAGTTTCCATTTTTTTAATAGCCACCATTCTAATGGGTGTGAAATGGTATCTGATTGCTGTTTTGATTTGCATTTCTCTGATGGTTAATGATGTTGAGCATCTCTTCATGTGTTTTTGGCCATTTGAATATCTTCTTTGAAAAGATACGTATTCAAGTTATGAGAGACTCTGCTGAAAAGGATGAGGGCTGACTTAAAGCAATAGCATGGAAAGGACAGTGAAGGATTAGATTCTAGTGCCTAAGAGATGAAGTGAGAAGACTTTATCACTGATTGAATGTAGGGTAAGTGGGGAGGTCAAATAAGTACATTATTTCTCACAGGAATGTCTGGGATGGCGATCAGTAAGTTCTGTTTGCACATGTTGAGTCTGTGCCCATCTGCTGGGCAATTGTATAGATGATTCTGGAACTCAAGAGCAAAATCTGGGCTGGAGGTTGATACGTAGGAGTCATGAACAAAAACCACAGGAGTGCATGAGGGCTCCCAGAGACAAGATCTCTGGAGTGAAGAGGAGAATTTTAAGGTTTGGATCCTCATTTTAAATTTACTGTACCCAAAGAGCCGTGTGATACTAAATCTAATTCCATTCAATCTGGTATTATGTCTTTTAGTTAGAAAGCCAAAACTTCTGAGACTTCGAGAGAAACCTAGAAAAATCTACTAATGTATAACCCCAGGCAGCAGCTTCCCTGAAATAAGGTCATGGAGGCAGCTGCAAGGGCTTGAGCCAAGAGTAGCCATTAAGATCATGGGCTTTGTGGTCAGACTGTCTGGTTTCAAACCCTTTCTCCTACAAGACTTTGTCCAGGCTACTTAATTTCTTACTTCATTGCTGTATTTGGAAAATGAGAATCATAATAGGGTGGTGAGGAATAAAAGAGCATAAATATATGAAGCATTTAAAATAGTGCCTGGGGGCCGACTGGATAGCCCAGTGGATAGGCCGTCGGCATACCACATGGGAGGCCCCGGGTTCGGTTCCCGGGGACCTCTCCTAGCGGGCAGACCGCCTTGAGAATGGCAAGCCGCCATGGGCGGGCCAGAGCCGCCGTGGGCAGGACAAAAAAGCTGCCACGGACAGGCAAAAGCCGCCACGGGCAGGGCAGGTCGCCCACGAATCGAGTGCAGCCAGCCACCCGCGAACTGAAAAGCCGGCCATGATGGAAGCAGAAGCCGCCCACAAGCGGGGAAAGCAGCGCCTGCGCAGTGACCAAGTCTCGGCGCGTCGCCGCAGCGGGGGGGAAGGGGAGATATGTAATAAAATAAATAAATCTTTAAAAAAAAAATAAAAATAAAAATAAAATAGTGCCTGGCCCATAGTGAGTACAATTTATGTTAGCTATTGTTGTTATTCTTTGTAAACACATCTAACCATAGAGAACTTTAATACTTCATAACTAGTTATTGGCAAAATCATTTTTAATAAAAGTAACACAGTAAGTTATGGCAAGGAAAGGAATAGAAATCTCCTAATCATACATTAGGGGAGAGGTAAGAGGGTATTTCATATTATGCTTCTGAAATCTACCTACCTATAACTTCTTCTCATTATTTCTCCATAGCTCTGTTCCCTGGAATACCATAGAAGAACTCTTCTGGCAGTGATAGTTCCTAAAGAGTAACATAATGTTCCAGTTGCTTTCCTTACATCATTTCATTTAGTCCTCAGAGCAACCTTTCAAGGAAATTATTATCCCTATTTGAAGGTAGGAAAACAGGCTTGAAATGGCTAAGTAATTTGCCTAAGGTCACATGACTAGTAGCCAAAAGGTTAGGGATTCAAACCTGGAGTAACTGAAATATATGCCCAGGGTCAGAAGATGACATTACTGGCATTTCAGCAAAGTTGACTGTTAAAATTATTTACTTATTATAGTAAATGATGATTTTAAGATAGTTTTCTTGGTAAGAAGAGTGAATAAGATACTGTGAACAATGTGAAAAATGATTTTGATAAAATATATATAGTCTCTTTCAATTTTGTTCTTTTAATAAATGCTTTTATTTCTTGAGAGTATTACCTCCCACAATTAATTCTACATTACTAAAATTTTCTTCACATAGTACCCTGTATTTTTCCTACATTCTATGAGGCAAATAACAGTTGGTAGATTCTTACCTGAAATGATCATGGATCACCACTTTGGGTGGTAAAGCTAGAAGGGTTATTGTTTATGCAGGAAAATACCTTGCTCCAAGTTGTCCTAGAAAGCAGTGCCAAAGCCAATGTGTGCGACATAGAGAGGATTTTAGTAAAAAGAGTAGAACAACAAAACTATTAAATTAGGAATAGTAAAGGTAAATTCTGGTTCCAATTCTGCCAATTATTAGATATATAATAGCACCTTATATCAATACATACATTATCTTATTTGGTATTTATAGCAATTGTGTGGTGGGTTTCTATTGAGGAATCTAAAGTTTGAGATTGATCTTCACAGCCAGATTACTGCAGTAGTGACTAGGGAACTGGGACTAAAGGCATACCTTTTGGCTCCTGGCATAACATTGTCTACTATCAAAAAAGAGCAAAAAAAAAAAAAAAGAAAGAAAGAAAAAAGAAAAGGCAAAAAAACAAATAGAACAACCAACATTTCTTTTAACTTAGGAGCTCACTAAATTACAGATACATGTCACTACAACTATCTTTTAAGCTAGGCAAGAAAGGCCGTGTTTTCCCTACTCCATTCCTCTCCTTTATCCTATCTCAGGGAATCCAAGGGGCCAAGAGAATGTGCCCACTTAGAACCCATGTTCTCATTCTAGACTGTGTTCCAGGTACCTGGAATTTGCTGGAAAAATAACCCCAAGTTCATTTCTAGTACCTATGCAGGCTTCTTCTCCAGGTCTGTCCTGCCAAGGGTGGAAAGAGCTGGTTGAAGGTGGAGGCTTAGCATGGAATGGATGCAACATGCATCTACAGCATGCATGTAAAACCCTTTATGGTATAGGGCATTAAGGGGTGAGAAAAAGAGTCAGTTGCAGGTTGGCTTTTCCCCATTCTGGAAGAGCTCTTATGACCCAGGAGACTGAGAATTCTAAATGTGAACCTGGCCTTCCAGGTATTTATGAAGCTATAATTGTCAAGGTGGAAAGATAGAGCATATTTACTTAACGTTTTGTTAGTCTGGTTTACAACTTTTAAAATTGCTTTAAATGTTTGGACATATGGTATGTGTTACAGCCTGCATGAAGCAAATGTCCAAAACCAGTTATTCAATCAAAACATAAATCAAATATCTACTTTGTGCAGATACTGTGCAAAGTGCTAGGGTTCAATGATGAATAAATCAGATATTCATTATTTGACAGTTTATAAATATCTACTATGTACCTGCTGTGCACTCTTCTATCACTAGAGGTATAGCCATGATCAAGACAAACATGTTCCCTGCCCTATTCTAGTAGTATAGATTCCTGGTTTTAAAGAGATTAGTTAGTAAGGGGATACAGATGAAATAGGAAATTAAAGTTCCATATGTTCAATGCAGTGATAATGTTAAGTACAGAAAATGGTGCCAGAGGGAGGAAAGGCAGTGTAATCTAGGAAAGCTTCCTAGAAGAAGCCATAATAATAATAACAATCATAACAACATGAATAATAATAATTTTCAAGTTAAGAAGAGGGTATTTTAACCTCAAAATACCTTAAGGAGCGGGTATAACTCAGTGGTTGAGCACTTGCTTCTCATGTACAAGGTCCCAGGTTCAATCCCCAGTACCTCCTAAAAGAGCAACAACAACAACAAAAAAAACATTACCTTAGGGCATCAAGTATCTTCCTACACAAACAAGGAGCAATTTATCTTTCTAATTACTAAAGAAGATTGAGATGGATGGTAAACTTGGAGAACAAAGTTTGCATCATTCATGAATAACCAAATGAAATGTGTTAAACTATTAAAGCACTTACTTTCTTTGTGCAAATGTATGCTGACTTTTTAAATCACATGTGATATACAGTGGGCATAAAATACAAATATATATAGAATACTACATTTAAACTAATCTTAAAAATTATTCAGGGTCCGGCTAGATAGCTCAGTGGATAAAGAGTGCACTGGGATACCACATGGGAGGCCCCGGGTTCGGTTCCCGGGGACCTCTCCGAGCAGGCAGACGGCCTTGGGAAAGGCAAGCCGCCATGGGTGGGGCAAAAAGCTGCCATGGGCAGGGCGGAGCCCCCACGGGCATGGCAAAGTCACCCTTGAAAAGCGGAGCTGCTGCCTGCAAAACGGCAGCCCGCAAAAAAAAAAAACA
>PVKH010028963.1:0-12756 GCA_004027955.1 Chaetophractus vellerosus | reverse complement strand
CTGGTTATGGCTGCGGCTATGGCTGTGCCTATGGCTATGGCTACTAGCCATTTTATTATAGACAATGCTATTCTTCTTGCTGCTTGAACATCACCCTTTCCTCTAAAATGTTTCAAGATCTTATGATACCATCAGCTTGCTCTAAGTAGACTGCAGAAAACTACTTGTCTTTTTGAAAGTGTTTTTGCAGTTAGGGGGCCTGATTTTTACTCTACGATGTTTCTGGAAAGCATATCTCATTTTGATCATAGTCGAAGTGTAACCAACCACCTTCTTTTTCCGTTTACATAGTGTAACTAAACTATTTACAAATAAATATATTTCATTGGTCTTAACAATTTGAGTATCTTTTTTGTCAGACTTGCAATTGACATATTTTTGCCTTGTATTTCTGTGACATCCTTGGGGAAGAGGCTGGGCTAAAGCCCAGCTGGTATAACCAGTACAGCTATTCCAATTGAGCAGGGCCGGTGTTAATTCTGACAGGTCAGTGACCTTGACATATTAGGTGTTACATATCTTGAATATTGTCCCTAAAAGATGCCTCCTAATAGATTCAACTTTGTGTTCTTAATTGATTTTACTCCAGGGCTTTTCTGTAGGCATTCATGGTTCATGATCCCATGTTTATCCATTTCTTTCTCTTTGTATTGATCAGCACTCTTCTGCAAACACACAGACACAGACATAGTCACAAACAAGAGAGACAAATACCACTGGAAAATATGCTTTGGGAAATGGTAATGGTGCAAAAATAAGTTGGAAGGGAACAGAGAGAAGGATCAATATATAAATGACCTGGCAACTGGTTAAATAGGCCTGGATTTGGGTATAGGTAATGAGAAGAAAGAGATGGATATCAGGAATTTTTGAAAATAGAACATATAATATCTAGACATTGAGAGTGAAAGAGAAGGGAGAGAAAAGTCTCAAACACATAATATCTAAAAATATGTATTTCTTCTTAACACCTAGAATTGTGGGGAATTCGTAGTGGCATGTGAAGCTATATATCTAAAAGACCAGTGTTGTGGATATTCGTAAGACTATTATTGCAGACATGCTCCATGTCCTAGAGGCGTTAATTAGGGTGAATGGATGATCCTGACACTAAATTTCTCAACACAGCAGCCCTTTCTAATATGTGGTACCATGATGAAGAATGACTTCATCATCAGATGCTCTATCACTGGATATGTCTAAACATAGGTTTAACCATCCACTATTTGGGGTTATTATAGGAGGAAATTAAGAATTCAGGGATAGAGATGGAATTAACTGACCTTCTATATCCATTTCTGTTCTCTTCCTATTCTGGGGCACTATAGGTTAGGAATGAATTTGATCTTTGCAGCCTTATTGAGAAAATGTTGAGTATTGATATCAGGAATATACATAACTGGAAACTTTAATGTTTATATATCTCTGAGGAGAGATATGTTCAACTTTAGAAACTCATATTTCTTCTAGGAGATAGAAAGACTGACAGAACTAGGATCAAAATTCCCATGGTCAAATAAATTAAGAATTCCTTGATTATTGAAAGAAATTGTGGTGTTAGGAAGAGGAAAGGCAAAAGGGGATGGATGGATTGTCATTCTGTAAGCTATAGAGCCACTTTTCATGAATTAGTTGAATGGGTAGTCTCATGAAGCAAACATTTGTTGAATTCCTAATAAAATATATTTTATTATGTGCTATAAAAAGAAAACTAAAACATTTTGCCCCTGTTTTCTAGAAGCATGGGAAAGAAAAGAAAAATCAGGGCAGGGTACAAAGCTCAGAATATGTATAGTTATCAACAGGGATGTTTGGGAAGTACAGAGAGATACATTAGATGAAGTACCAAGACACAGAATAAGTAGAAAAGAGGATCAAGAATCTTTCTAAAGAAGAGGCACACTTATAGTTGGCATATAAATGATTACTAGGAGTTGGTTAGTTACATGAGAAGGTAAATAACCTTCTAGAAAGGGGAGAAAGAGGAAAAACATTTCAAGTGGAAAAAATCCATAAATGGACTCCTTGTTATAACCATCACCTATCCTACAGGAAATGTCATCACTATTTGGGCCAAAGGAGGAAATAATAAATTCACAGGTGTGGTAGGCAGAAATCTAATATGAACCCCAACAACACACATAGTTGTGTGATCATCCTGCCTTGATGGTAGGTAGGACCTGTAACTTCACTGTAACCAACACAAGATGGTGAATATGGAATATCACTTTTGTGATTATGATATGATTAGGTTGAAAGATAAAACACAAGACACCCAGGTAAATTTGAATTTCAGATAAAAAAAATAGTGTTTAGTATAAGTGTGCCCTGTGTGATATTTGGGACATACTTGCTAAATTTGGCAATTGTAGTTAAATTGTATGGCAAAGAGGTTTTGCAGGTTTCCTGGCTGATTCCTTGATTGTGAGACTCTTAGCAGAGAACCCAGCAAAGATGCATTCAGATCCATGAAATTGTGGGATAATTAATACATGCTTTTAACAGCTTCTATGTTTTTGGTAATTTGTTAGCATAGAAATAGAAAAATAATAAAAAAGGTTTCCCCTTCATTTCTCTAAATTGTCTGGTAAGAGGTTTGTTTGCCTTGGATAACCAAGATAACATATCAGGTCTTCATAGCAGCAAAGAATAGGAAGCCAGTTTCACCAGTGGGTCTCAAGGACAGACCATTCTTGAGTGAAAGTGAGAAGTGCTGCCAGCCAAATTTGTTGAGGGTGGCTTAGGAACAAAATATTGAATAAATTTCATCTAGTGACCCAAAGTGACATCTTGAGAATAAGGAGAGACACTGATGGCTATGGGGATTGTATAACAAAAATTATACAGTGAAATGAGTCACTCTAAGAAGTAATGAGCTCCCTGCTATAGTAAGTGAGCAGAAAGGAATATTTTATGTAGCAGCAAAACAAAGAAGAGTACTTGAATGTGGTAATGTATTAGTTGTGCGACTTTAGCAGATCCCCTAATCTCTTTGTACCTCAATTTCTATATTATAACTTATTTTTCTCTTCACGCTTTCATTGAGATCAAATAGATTAAAATGCATAACAGAAATTTGAATTTATAAAACAATCAACAGCTGTTATTGTAAAGGATATTTTCCCCCTTGATTATGGCTTAAACTAAATGATCTCCTAGAGGTGATAAAATTTAGGAATGACTCTAGGAGAAAAGTATATTATTAGAATATTATATTCTTGGGTATTTGAATTCATAGGATCTTCATAACATAAAATGTTAAGGAATTCCTGTATAAGGCAGCATTGGGTTCCAATGAAATCTACAAATAAAAGATAATTATCAAAATCATTTAATGGTAAAATAATTATCAAAATCATTTTAATGGTAAAATTCACAAATATAAACTTCCACACCCCTCCAAATAAATTTACAATATATGTTTGACATCATGGATTCAGATGATTAGATAATGGATAGGAACACTCCTTTCAGATTTGTAAGATGATCCATGGATGACAATAAAATGACATTACCAATAAAAAACATGGTTCCCCTGTAAAACTGGAAACTCTATGATATTAGGCTTACTGAAGGCAGATGACATAGCTATGAAAAGATCAAGTCTTGTCATTGTCAACTGACTAGGGTGACTTGCACATATTAGGTGTTAAATATTTATTGCACGAATCATGAAATTAATGGTATGCCTTGGCTCTTTCTGTCAGTAAATAAAGGTCCCAGGTCTGTAGATGATATTCACATTTCAAAAGCATACGTCTACACCTCAACTGAAACCTCACCTTCAGGCACCATGTGTTGCAACTACTGTGGAAATGCCTCCAAGGGCCGTGGCTGTGGCTATGGCTATGGCTATGGCTCTGGTTATGGCTGGGGCTATGGCTGTGCCTATGACTTGGACTATGGTTCCAGATATGGCTGTGGATTTCGGTCTGGATATGACCATGGCTGCTGGGGGCACCAACCATTTTGGTACAGAAGATGTTATTCCTCTTGCTGTTAGAAAGTTATCCAAGCCCAATTTTTGCTTCTGAAATAATATTCAGATATTAACATTTCCCTCCCAAAGGATGCCCTATTTTTTATCATCTCTACATTCAAGTAAGGATTGGAAATCAACTGTGTCTCCTTCAAAGAATCTGCTTGTTATAGAGACCTGAATGATTCCATTATGTTACCTGAAGTCCAAAGATTTGACTCTGATTATGTTCAAAGTGTAATTTCTTAGTTTGCCTATTCTCTGATTCTGCATTGTTCATGAGCATAAATACTCCATAATTGGATGATAGTATACTTTCTCAATTAAAAACATTCACCTGTACTAACAAGTATTTGCTCCTTTGTATCAAAATAGCATTGACCTTAATATTTGTGACCTCTTCCTTGAAAAGTTGGGAAATCACATTGTAAGCATAGGTTTACTTATTCCTTCAGCCATTATTTATTTAGTGTCCATCCTTCCACCAATATCACTCAGTTTTGCTTACTGCTAGTAGTAAATCTTTATGTCATTTGGTGTGAGACCTCCAAAGTTTATCTTCTTCAAATTTTGCTATGCTGCTAGTTTTTTTGCCTGCTCACTTAAATTTTATAATCAGCTTGTCAATGTCTATAAATATCCTGCCAATCTTTTACCTGGTATTGAGTTGAATCTATAGATCAATTTGAGAAGAATTGACATCTTAACAATATTAAGTTTTCCAGTTTATGAACTTTGTTTTTAGGTCTTCTTTGATTTCTGTGCTGGGTTGTAATATGACATTGAACAAGACTGATTATCCCTGTACTCACAGAGAGTGTATTCTGATGGAGGAGACAGAAAAAAAGTTTAAAATAGGAGGGCAAAAATAATTGAGACTGGAAGGGTGGGCAGGGCCAGATCACACTGGGCGTTGTGCTATGATGAGTTCAATTAAAAAAAAAAGTTCAGATATTTATTGGTGTATCTAACCACTTTTTCTTGCACTTGCAAGTTCTTCATTTCTTTTGTTTCTTTTTCCCATTTCACATCAATACTAACACACAAATTCATACCAGTTCCAATTGTGTGTGTGTGTATTGGACTATGGGGAAAATGAAAAACAGTGTCTTCCTAAGGGGATATTTGAATAGTTGAAGGGAAGTGTGCTATGGTCTGTACTTGGAGGTTTTCCAGGGCAAAGGGCAATTAACAGAGCAAGGGGGAAAGGAGGGGGAGGCTATGGAAGAGATTGCTTAGAAGAAATGTCATCTCATAACCCTTGGTATTGGGAATGAGAGATGTGCTGTTTTTACTCCACATATTTAAAGCGTTGCTGCATGAAAGATACATTAAAATTGGTCTGTGTAGTTTCAGGAGTCAGAATTAGATGGGCATGTTTGGAATTACAAGTAAAAGACTTCTCAATATGTAACAGTTTTCTAAACATGAGAGCCAAAAATGGAATTGTGTGCCTGAAGGAGTTGTCTGCCTCTGAGAATGTTTGAGTATGGGCTAAGTGACTTCTTATTCGGGATGTTATAAAGAAATTGGGAAAAAAAAAAAAAAACAAAACAGGATCCAGATAGCTCTCTCTGACCTTTAATAACTTTTATTCCTACTCATTTTTTTGGTTGTTGATTCTATAATTTAAAAAAATGCCTCCAGGCATAGAGTTAGAATCACTGTAAAAGAAGTGGCAATGTTCTTAAAAGCAATAGGAAAGAGGTGAAAGGAACAACTTTTTGTAGGTTTTGGAAGGTTGCCAGGCATGATGAGCTTGTTTTAAACATTGGCTCCTACAGGAGAGAGACAAGACATGATGGTTGAAGTGAGGTGGTAATTGACTATATTAACAAAATAAGGCTGGTCTTTGAGATTTGCTGTAGCTTTGGAAAAATTTGAGACCTAAAGGAAAGGGAGGGAGATAAAAATATTTCATATTAACCAAAAGCTGTGTTAGAGACTTCATGGGGATGTGCTATGGAGGATTCAGGATCTTAAGTTATACTGTGATTTCCTCGTGGTAGAGATTTGGGTTGTGTGGAAACTACTCACACAAAGAGCTTATCACAATAAAGCGAACATTTTTGAGAGTTCCCAACACTGCAAGTGTTCAAGCAGAGGTGACTGGACTATCTCTGGGGAATATTATAGGCTGCATAATAGACCAGGATAGCTTGGGAATGTGATTTTGATTTGGAACCTAACCTTTGGGAGCCTCGGACTCCCCCTTTGTTAAATGAAGTTCATAACGCATAATCAGCTTGTTGCATAGAGTGTTTTTCAGGCTCAAACACAGATTCTGAAAAGGCATTGTTTTCAGTACCTCACTGATAGGGAAAACGGTTTAGTTTTATGGGCTGTTGGGCAAAATCATGTTTTTACTCAGATTAAATTAATGCCAAAGTGGAAAATAGGGGGAAAGTATATTTTCTATCAAATATATGGTAAGTGTCAGTGGTATTCTCACAAAATTTCATAATATGATCCCATGGATCATAAAAGGCCCCTTTATCATGACATATTATTTATTTCTACTGAAATCCTCAACTACAGTGTGGTCACACTTCCAGAGACTGACGTTACTTTTACATAGCAATTCTGTGGCGATCTTGGAACCCAGAAACTTACTTTATCTCTATTAAATACATATGCCTGTTCCTCAGTCAGGTGATTGTAGTTTCAGTAGACGCTCATGGTTACCGAACTTCAAAGTATGCTTTGAAGCCAAGTCATATGATGTATTGCTTGATCTTGTATTTTTAGAAATACATTGTTGTTCAAACTGTTTCAGGCTAGGTGCAGTGAGGTCAATCACATGGTAGTTCGTTTCCTGAGGGAGTTTGGTCACTTTTAAAAATTCTTCAGAAAAAACTAACTTATAAATGAAATATATAATATATGTATTCACTTTATACCATAGCTACATTAAAGTAATTCTTAAAATTTTAATATAATAAACACATCAGCACAAGTAAATATAGATGCTTGAAAAGCTATTATTATATAGGAATGATTATTGTTGGAGAAAGGAAAAGGTAAATATAGATAGAGCTTATTGAGTACCCACTCCATATCAGGATCTGGTCTACAACATTTATGTTTCCTATATATTTTCCATAGCCCTCTTGACAAGTTTGTAAATACCTGTAGTTATTATTATTATTTGGCAGTTGCAGAAAATGAGGTTCATACAGGTTGAGAACATTTTCCATGATCCTATAATTTTAGCAAATGGTCCAGCCAGGAAATGAACTAATAGTCTCTGCCTTTGAAAACCATATGTACTATAGAACTTCTGGTTTTTGGAAGAGAGACTGTGCTAGTTATCAATTTATTAACTCTCACCTCCAAATTCACCCTTCAATGTGTGCTCTTTGAGAATAGCCGAGATTCCTTGTCTCGGTTAAAGTGAGCATACTGTAATATCAAGCTTTCTCGGTGGAGGGCTCTGGAGCAACATTGCAAGGAGGAAGGGGCTCTCCAGCAGTTTTTGGCTGCAGGACTGTAGGGAGGTGGAGGGCGTCTGCAGTGGGGGTGTGAGGCCATCCGGTGGAACTCTGCCCCAGCCACAGGTGAACCCCCTGAGACATGATGCAGCTTCAGTCTGGCAATAACATTTACACAGAAATAGCATCTTGTGGGCTTCCTGAAAATGAGGCCCTGTAGGCCTCCAGCTGGCACAGATGGCCAAATTCCCTCCACAGATTCCCCTCTCCTCTCCCTGCTGGTCCACCTGTACCCCACGGCTCACAGTCCCTCTGCACACCTCACCATCTGCCGCTGATTGCCTGCTCACCACCTGCACTAAGAAGAGTTTCCTCCTGCTTGCCCAGTGCCTGAAGAACAGCTCTGGCCTGGCCAAAACATTGAGTGTCTGTGCTATCCAGCTGGCTGAACTACCTCTTCCAAGTTTGTCCTTCTCTGGGTATTCTCTCTGGGCTCTAGGATGCCAGATAGTGCTTCTTTACATCTTACATTTACTCCATATTAGAGTATATTACTTCTTTATGTTGAACCTTTATATCTCCTGACTGGACACAGACTGATGAAGAAATCTTTACTTTTAGGAATTATTTGCAAAAATATGACAGTCAAATTAGAGGTAAGAGATAAGATTCACAAGTATGTAAAGTGAATGTGATGGTTAGCTAATGTGTCAACTTGGCCAGGTAATGGTGTCCAGCTGTCTGGGCAATCAAGCACTAGGCTAATTGTAATACAAGGACATTTCATGGACTTTAATCATCAGTGAGTTGATTGCATAGATGGCTTATTACATCTACAATCAACTGAGGCGATTGCCATCAGCAATTAGCGATGACTCATCCAATCAGTTGAAGGCCTTAAAAGGGAAGTGATTTCAGCATTCAAAGAGAGAATTCCCAGCTCTAAGTCAGACAGCCAGCATCTCTTGGGAGCTCATCAAGGACCTTCATAGGTGTTCCTGGTTGGCAGCCTGCCCTGTGGAATTTGGACTTGTGCATCCCCATGGTCACATGAGAGAATTTTATAAAATCTCATACTATATACAGATATCTCCTGTCAGTTCTGTTTCCCTAGAGAAAAAATACAATGAGAAACAAAGACTGAGAATAAAGTAATCACAAGAAGGGCAAAACCTAAGTAAAAAGTAAAGAAAGAGTTATCATTGAAAGAAAGGTCTAGTACCAGAAACCCATTCATCATGGAAATGATGGGAGAAGAGCATACCAATTTAAAAGTAAGGATAGATAATAAACACCATGGAAGGTTAGCTGTTAATAACATCCTGATTGCAAGGTATCCAACAAAAGTAATGAAAGTAAATATCATTATTAAAATAATGTTTGTGAGAATAAAGTTGAGGAAATATTATGTAATCCGTAAGTATTCATTGAGTATTGATTGATTACATTTTAGTGAGAAGCATAGGTTTACAGCACAAATATGAAGACAGTCTGAGTAAACCCCACAAATTGACTTGCATTTAGGAACTGCACTTTAACTTGGAAGTTGGGGAACCAAGGCATTTTCTTAACTCTAAAGTAAAACTCTTGGAAAAACTTGTTCTTTTTGTTTAAATAAAAAAATAACAAATCTCCTTATATACCTGATCCATCAGGATTATTAAAAAGCTTTACCCCAAAGAGGGAAGAGAATATTGTGAACTGACTGGACAAGGAAGGGATAGACAAGCTCTCCTTCAGAGAAGGAGAATGTTTCAGGGAGTGGAAGTAGTATGTTAAAATACTTAGTTCTTGGTCAAAAGTCCATGAAATGTAATTGAGAGAGATAATGATGTAAAAATAAGGTATTAGGAAAGGGAAATAAACAAGATGATAATGATGATAATGGTGATATTAATAGCAGTGAGTAGGACTTCTGGTATAATAGATGATTTCCAAGACGTTTCTTTAAAGGAAAAATTATAAACAAACACATATTTTTAAATCAAAACATATTTTGTATTATGTCAGGGTCATGAAAAGCAATTATGAAAGATAAAATAATGATTATGTAAGCTTGGGTGTTTAGAAAGTGTATTTTTTTTCCTTTAAAACTCGAGACAATTCCTAAGTGGAAATAAATAAATTAGGACTTCTTAATGATGTTGTTATATGCAGAATGAGCTGATTTTAGGCAAAGTTTTGCAAAGTGAGAGAACAGAGCTTATATGAGGCATGACCCTGAGAGTACATAAAGGTCCTGGAACAGTAGATGACACTCAGACTTCAGAAATATCCTCCTACACTTCACCTGAAACCTCACCTCCTGACACCATGTGTCACAACTACTATGGAAACTCCTGTGTGGGCGGTAGCTATGACTATCGTTCTGGCTGTGGCTATGGCTGTGGATACAGCTGTGGATATGGCTCCTACCATGGCTGTGGTTGCAGTGGCTACTGACCATGTTGCTACAGAAGATGCTATTCTTCTTGCTGCTAATCATCACCACAGACTCATCCTTTGGCTTTGACACGACCATTCCAAAAACATTTGTAATTGAAGTGTTCCCTAGCCATGACTTCACATCAAAGTAAAGATATATTGTTGTCTGCTAGACACCTGATTAAACTTCAAAGAAGCTGTTGGCTGTTTCTGGAGACTGAGTAGCTATATCATATCACTAAAAATAAACGATCTTATTCTTACCATCTTTTACAAGTCAATTTTTACATCTTTTCCTCTGTCTCTGAACTGTGGCTCTCTGTACAAGGACAGGAGAACTATACAATTGGAGTATTCTGAAATGGAGCAAAATTAGTAGTTTTTAAATAAAAGGCTTTATTTACTAAGATGTCTGGTCTCTTTTACATCATCGTGATCCCTGATTTCAGAGTTTGTGGCCACCTGGATAGCTGAGCTGCCACAATTTAGGATAAGCCTGTTTCTTTATTGGTTGAATCCAATATTGGCTTTTTTTTCACATATTCTTTAATTTCTTGTATGTTCATTCATTAAACCATATCTAAACACAAACACAGCTATAACATACAAATTTCATATCTGGTGTTAGTAAAATATTGGAACAAAGAGATCAGTGAGAAAGGTAATCTTGTCTTAAGGCTAATGCACTAATCCAGGAGAGAAATGATTGATTGATCTTAGTTTCAGTCTCTGTAACATGTTTTTTAATATGTGAAACTTGGAGTCATCAGACTAGGCTACTACAATGGCTCAAAGAAATAAGAAAGGACCAGGAACCTCCTCTCTTCTTGTTTCCACCCACTTTTCCACCCATGTTTGCTAAGCACATTGCCAGGATCATACTCATGTCCAGGCAGGAAGAAGGAGAGGAAAATTGAGGAAGAGCATCAGGTCTTCTTTTCAAGAAGCTTTGTATTTTTATGTTGGGAACAGAAATCTGAACCCACAGACATTTGTTAATACCTCATTGGCCATCACTGTGCTATACGGTCACTCCTTGTTAATGGTTGGTAAGGAAAAAACAGCCCGTGGAGAGGGGTTGTGCCAGTCAGCCAGCAACGTGTGCCAAAGCTCCAGAGATCTTAGATACGAGGGGTGCAGGATGAGGCTGAGGAGGTGAAAACTTAGGTAAATGGACACAGGTCTTCATACAAATTTGCGTTAGGGGCAGGGGCACAATTCCTGTCTTCATATAAATTTTTTCTTCAGGTGCGGAAGGTGAACTTAAAATACTCCCTTGTGTATTACATCATATTACTCTTTGCCCACACAGGGCTCTTTTCTGTTTTTAAAAAATATGTATTTGCATATTCTCTCTTATTTCTCTTTTCTTTCTATATACACTCTCTTGCCACATTAGCAGCCATCACATATTTATATTATTTTATATGCAGCCATCCCATTTTATCCTACACAGTGAATCATCCTATCAGATATTTTTAATTTTTGAAAACAGTATTATTATTCTATATGCCTTTTCTTCTTACTTTTTTTACTTAGCACTAGTTATGCTGTAAGCTTCATCCATGCTAACGTGGTACATTTGTATCATGGTTTCTAATTGCTGCATGCTATTGCATATGATTTATAAACAGGATTTTGCCCATTCAGCATCTCAGTAATGCAAACATGCTCATCCCCAGCTTCTCTTCACCACAAGATGGCCCTTATGAACTTCTGTTAGAATCAACCCAAGACGTGAATTTATGGGACAAAGGGTTTGTGTATATATAATTTTGTTGAGCACTTTCACGTTACTATCCAGAATATTGACAACAGTTCAAATTCTAAAATTGCAGATCTTATATCCTCCCTCCTGTGCCAAAACTTGGTGTTATGCAGTCTTCTAATGTTTGCTGTAAGATCATTTTGTTCTTTTACATTTACAATTTCCTGATTACTATTAAGTTTGAACATTTCTTATTTTTTAAAATGCTTTAACTTTTGTGTTTTCTCTTCCATATCCTTTGTCCATTTTCCTTTTGGGGTTTCTGTCTTTTTCTTATTGATTTGGAGGAGTTCATTGCATAGTCTGAATTTCTTGATATTATTCCCTTGTCAGTTGCAGGTTTCATTACCCCAACTGTTATTTGTTTAACTTTGTTGATAGACAAAGGTATGTACATAATTGAACAGAATTTCTTAATTTTGATGTAATTAAATTCTTTAATCTTAGTACTATGATTTGTGATTTGTATAGTTTTGCTTAATAAAACTTATCTTACCTTTATGTCAGATATTCTATATTTTAAACTTAATTTTACATGATTTATAATTTACATTTAGATCTTTAATCCACAGGAGTCCACCTTTATATGTGGTGACAAAGTTTCATTTTTCACTGTATAGTGAGCCACTTCCCCCAATACCATCTACTAAACAGTCCATCCTTCTACACTGATTGGTGTACTCCATTACTGTATACTTTGCTGTGTATGCATGGGTTTTTCTCTCAACTCTTTACCATATTCTCTAAAGATTTATATATCTTTACATATTTCAAAGACTTTGTTGTGTAGAAGAGAATTAAGTTTGTCTGTTTTTACACTGAATGAACTAGATCCAATGGGTAGAATTTCAAGACAAGTATACTTCACAAGAAAAAATATTTCTACTGGTTAGAAGAGAGTGAAAATAGAATTGGCTGCCTTGTAACTATTCCTATCCTGAAGTTGTTCAAGAGTCTGAGTTTCTACTCCTAGAAATGTCCTGAAGTAAAGCTGGATATTTGGAACATGGGCTTCACTAATTGATCCAGCCCTTTCAATTGTACTTTGAAATTCAGTGGTTCTGTAAGTAAAGAATAACTTAAGGTGAAATCTAGGCAACCTGGATAAGGATGATAGTGTCAGAAAGCCAGGAACAATTACTCCCAGTGCTATT
>PVKH010028962.1:0-12747 GCA_004027955.1 Chaetophractus vellerosus | reverse complement strand
GTGACCTGGTCACTGCCACCACTAAGTTCCCAAACTACCATTAGCAGAGGTCAACAATGAATCCCAGGGACAAATAGCCAGCCATCTAGTTGCAAGGTGACACACTGAACTCCATTATGAAGTGGACAGTATTTGTCTTC
This sequence comes from Chaetophractus vellerosus, assembly GCA_004027955.1. Taxonomy (NCBI): domain Eukaryota; kingdom Metazoa; phylum Chordata; class Mammalia; order Cingulata; family Chlamyphoridae; genus Chaetophractus; species Chaetophractus vellerosus. The sequence continues at coordinate 12,607 of PVKH010028962.1, read as the reverse complement.
ACTGGAATAGACACTTATTTTGGGTATGGCTTTTCTTCTCCTTCTCTCAATGCTTCTGCCACCACCACCACGTGTGGACTTACTGAATGTCTTAATCACCATTATGGTATCCATACATACTTGCTCATGACAAAGGAACTGTTTTTTTTTTTGTTTGTTTGTTTTTTAACATGACAAAAGGAGTGCAGCAAGAAGTTCATGTCCACCAAAATCACTCATCTGACCATGTAACCTATTACCCATTTGCATTCGGCCTGACAGAATGGTAGAAAAGCCTCTTGAAGGCTCAATTATGGTAATTCTTTGCAAAGTGGAATGTTATCCTACAGCATGAGGTATATGCTTTGAACAGGTGACCAATACATGATGCTCCCATAGTCAGAATAAATAGTTTCAGGAATCAAAGGGGTAGATGTGGCTCTTCTCACTATTACACTATTTAAATAAGCACTGTGGAAAAATTTTTTTATTCCTGTCTTATTTTTCCAGGTCTGATATAACAAAGTAACACAGACTAGTTTGTGTGAAAAACCCAGAAAGTTATTGTCTCACAGTTCTGGAGGTTAGAAGTCTAAAATCAAGGTGTTGACAGGGCCATGCTTCTCTGAGGTCTGTAGGGTTCTGGTAGGGCCTGGTGACCTACGATGTTTCTTGGCTTGTGGCACAACTCAATCCCTGCCTCCATCAAATGGCCATCTCACTCTCTATCTCTGCCCCATTTTACTATAAGTACCAAGGAGAAAACAGACTGTACTTTCCTGGGAAATCTCCTCAGCTATATATCCATGTTCATTGCTTACAAGTTCTGCCTTATATCCAACACAAGGACACAATACATCCAATTTCTCTGCTACTTTATAACAAGGATCAGCTTTCTTCCAGTGACCAATAACCCACTCATCATGTCCTTCTAAGGCCTCACCAGAAGCACCTCTAACGTCCATATGTTTACCAACAGTCTCTTCAAAGCAATCTAGGCTTTTACTATTAAGTGCCTCAAAATTCTTCCAGTCTCTACCTGTTACCCAATCCAAAGCCACTTCCACATTTTTTTACATGTGTTACAGTAGCACCCCACTTCTCAGTACCAAAAACTGTATCATCAGCGTTCTCCAGAGAATCAGAACCAACAGGACATATATATATGCATAAATATAAATATATACACATTAAGTGATCTATCATAAGGGGTTGGCTCATGTGATTGTGCAGGCTGGCAAGTCCAAATTCCATAAGGCAGGCTGCACACTGGAAATCCTGGTAAACGTGATGCTGAAGTCTCAAGGCAGAAATTCTTCTAACCTCTGGAACCCTCAGTTCTTGCTAAGTCCTCCAATTGATTGAATGAGGCCCACTCACATCATGGAGATGTAATAACCTTTATTTAAGATCAACTGATTGTAGAAGCTAACCCCATCTATGAAATATTTCCACAGTAACAACCAGGTGAGTATTTTATTTTTTTTAAGATTTATTTATTTACTTTATTTAGGCCCCCCCCCCACACACACACACACTTGTTGTCTGTGTCCATTCGCTGGGTGATCCTCTGTGTCTGTTTCCTGCCTTCTCTTCTCATCCTTCTCCTCCAGGCTTCACCGGGATTTGATCCTACGGACCTCTGATGTGGGAGAGAGGCACTCTGCCACCTGCGCCACCTCAGTTCCTGGTTTCCGGCGTATCTCGTCTTGGCTCTCTCTTGTGTCTCTCCCTTGCTGTGTCATCATCTTGCTGCATGTCTCGGCAGGGCCTGGCTCACCATGTGCATGCGTGTAGGCTGGTGGCTCACCTGAATGCCTTCTGTTTTTATTTTACCAGGAGGTCCCGGGGAGCGAACCTGGGTCCCTCCATTTGGCAGATGGATGCCCAACCACTTGAGCCACATCTGCCCCCCCGCCCCCCAGGTGAGTATTTTGACTCAACAACTGGACACCATAACCTAGCCAGATCGGCACACAAAATTAACCACCATATTGTCCATTTCCACAACTTTGGGTTATACCTGTGTAAAGGACTTGGTTCCCAAGTCCTTGTTTCCACTGAATTGGAAGTTGGGACTGACATTTGAACATTTTGGGTTTCTCATGCCACTGAACCAACTGGCAAAGAAGAGAGTTACCATATAGTCTGAATGATTGATCCCAATTATCAAGTGAAACTGGGATTCCCACTACAAATATGGTTAAGAAAGGACTGAGTTTGGAACCTGGAGATTCTCTGGGGCATATTTCTGTACACCTATGTTCTAGTAAAATGTAATGGAAGAGTATAAGAACCCACTAAAGACTCAGAATCAAGTCCTTCAGTAATGAACACTTGGACCACTCACAAGGTATGGCACTTCTTTCAGTTGAAGAGGTGGCTGAGGGAAATGGGGATATGGGCTGTGTAGTGGAAGAAAAATCTTATAAATATCAACTATGGCCTTATGACCAGTAACAGAAATGAGGACAGGAACAGCTTTGCTTATTTTCTTCCTTTCTTGTTATGTATATAAACCCCATTATTTTCCTCCTTTCCCTTTCCACTAGTAGTTTATGTAAGGTGTGTCAGTGGCTGTTTGAGTCTTCTCTCATCCTTTTATAATTTCTATTTTTGAGTATGTCTTATAACATGTATAACATGGTAGAACAAATATATAATTTGTATATATATAAGTGTATATGTTAGCAGTACATATTCAAAAAGTTTGTACTGAAAGAATGGATGATCAAAAACATTTGGAGACCACTGGTAAGCCGTATTCAGTTAAGGGACTTGGAATAGTCTTACCAACACGATAGCGCCGTAAGTTCATAATGTAGTTATTTAAGGGATATATATAAGAGAGTGTTTAATCTAGTGATATACACACATTGTTAGTTGGGTTATTTTCTTAGCTCATCTCTGAACTTTCTCTGTCATCCTGGACTAGTTACTTAATCATTCCTGGCCTCATTTTCTTCATCTCAAACATGGGGATTGGGCTAATGTGGGGTTCTTATACTCACATTCACTGGTAATCTAGTAGTTCTAAGGAGGTTTTATAGGGCCCTTCCTTGTAAAGGAAGGGGGATGGGAAGACCACAGGAAGGCACCATTCTTACTACACAGCTTCATGGTAAGGTAGCTAGCTCCCTTCCTCTATGACAAATGTACAGGAAAAAAAAAAAAAAAGAGGAAAGAAAACCACTGGGCTAAATCACCTCTTAAGGGAAATGAATGTGGCTCAAGCAGCTGGGCTCCTGCCTACCACATGGGAGGTCCCAGGTTCGGTTCTTGGTGCCTCCTAAAGAAGATGAACAAGACAGCGAGCTAATACAACAGGATGATGAAGTGAGATGAAGCAACCAAGAGACACAGAGAGGAAACACAATGAGAGACACAACAAATGGGAAATGGAGATGGCTCAAGCGACTAGGCACCTTCCTCCCACATGGGAAGCCCCAGGTTTGGTTCCCTGTACCTCCTAAAAAAAAAAAAAGAAGAAGATGAGCAGACAGCGAGTGCGAAACAACGAAGGGGGAGAAATAAATAAAAATAAATAAATCTTTTAAAAAAAATCCCTTTCCATGAAAAGAAAGTATAAATCTTCATAGAAGGGCAAATACAATTCATGGTTATTTTAATTAATCTGACAGTAAAAATAAAAGTCCTTTTACTATTAGGTTATGTCATAGTGAGGATAAACCCCCTGGATGAGCCAAGCACAATTAAACATGTTAAAAGCCATTATAAATATATTTGATGTAGAATGCAAGGTCACAGTGTTGAGGGTCCGACATCTCAGCTGGCCTTTCCTTGATTTATAGGCAACCACAAGTATAACACTTTAACATTGGCTGTGTTTTATTCTAAATTAATTCATGTGATCTAACTAGAAAGAAGGAAGCCAGAAAAGATCCCAAAGAGGTCAAGTTGATATTGCAGAAACACCCAACAGTGTCTTTAATTGAATAGCTGCAGCTGAGTACCCTTGGCAATAGTACATTTAAAATTTTCAGGGTGGAAATATTTTGAAACGGAGTAAAAATTTGGCTGGCCTATTCTGAGCAAATATTTTAACTGTTCAGTCTCAAAATTAGCTGTATTTAGCCTTTGGGACTCCATAATTGGTATTTTCCTTTTAGTTACACGAAATATTAAGAACATTTATTTTTATTTCACTACAAACTCATTGGTTACCTTTTACACCTCTTTCTTGTCTTTCCATTTGTGTACAGGCATACCTCGGAGATATTGTGAGAGAGATCGCGGGTTGGGTTCCAAACAAACTGCAATAAAGTGAGTCACATGAAGTTTTTGGTTTCCTGGTGCATATAAAAGTTAAGTTTACACTGTATTTGTAGTCTATTAAGTGTGCAATAACATTATCTAAAAATGTACATATTTTAATTAAAATGTGACACAGAGACATGATGTGAGCAAATGCTGTTGGAAAAATGGCGTCAGTAGACTTGCTCATGCAGGGTTGCTACAAACCTTCAATTTGTAAAAAGGCAATATCTGCGAAGTGCAATAAAATGAAGTATGCCTTTATACTCTATTGGAATATTCCCTTCTCCCTTATCTTTTAGGAAAAGCAACAGTTTATGAACAACGATTTAAAATCCTGTACATATAATGCCATTTAAGTAGTAGCTTCCAGAAACCACTAGAACAGTTCTTTTTTCTTCAAGTTTGCATTTTGCAGTTAGGGCCTGAATTACGTTGTGGGTAGAGGCAGTTATCAATGGGCATGGTGATTATAAACTATCTTTCCCAGGAGCTGGAGTTATTTGGAGTCTATTTACCAGCCTGACTCCGCATAAAGCCAAGATAAACCTTCGAAAGGGTTTAACCCTTTGCTGAAATTATTCATTATCATTCTGCTCAGTTTAAAAATACATCACTAATCACCTACTCTGGTTTGAAATGTTTTCAATTTACTCGTACAAAAATACAGGTCATCCTTAATCGATCCTATTGTCTGTTCTATTTTCCACCCCGTTAAAAAAGACTAAAACCATATGGAATACCAAATTCACACTTAGTACATCTATGCACAGTAGAACTTACTGAAAGACTGACCTCAGCATAGCTACTCAGGCTCATTGCCCAGGTGGCGTCTCCATTCCTCACATCCAGGCCCGCCAGGCCGAGTTATTCATCCCGCCCCTTTCCTCACAGCCAATGGGCGCGCCGCACCACTGGACGGCGACAACTCTGGGGCTCCGCCCCCCCTGGCTGGGGCTGGGCCTCTATCAGCCCCCCCATTCTGGGCCGCGCACATGCGCAGTTTCATTGGACCCTGGGTAGACGCTTAAGGATCAGTTTTCTTCGCCTTTCTTTCCCCAATCGCACGCCTCCCAAAAACCCTTTCTACCCTATTATTGCTGAGGATACCCCTCCTAGTCGCTCAGAGAAGGTGCTGCTCGGGCCTTGGGTGCGTCAGTACCCGGATGTGGAGCCGCTCACGCCCGGCGGGGACTCTGTGGCTGGGCGGAGCGCGGCGGCGCGCGCGGGGACCGAGAGAAGGGGGTGCCTGGGCCCGGGCTCTCTCCGGCCGCCGGGAAGTACCACCGCTGCCCGCGGGGGAAGAGGCGGCGCCGGCGCTCGGGCGCCCAGCCCGGAGCGAGGGGCCGGGGGAGAAGAGAGGCCGGCACTTAAGTTTGCTCGCCGCCGCCCCCGCCGTTCCCCCCGGGCCAGCCTCCCCCGGCCCCCCGCGCTCCCCGCGCTCCGGGCCGGCCGATAGCGTGGGCTCCTGGCGGCCGTCGCTGTAGCCCGGCCGCGGAACCCGGAGGAAGCGGGGGAGCCCCCGCCCACGCCCCCCTCCCCTTGACCCGCCCGCTGCCGCCGCCTCCGAGCCGCGGCGTCCCGGGCTCCAGTCCGAGCGGGGGGCGCAGCGGCGGCGGCGACGGCTGCGGAGCGGCTCTGGGCTCCGCGGGGACCGCGCCGCCGCCCCCGTGAGCTATTCCCACGTCCCCCGGGGCTCGCTGCCGCCCCCGCCGACGCCGGGAGTCCGGCCCGGACCCAGCTCGCTCACGGGCCCCCCGGCGGCAGCGGCGGAGCCCACCGCCCGGGCCCCGATGAGTAACTCGCGCAATAACCGGGTGATGGTGGAAGGGGTCGGGGCTCGGGTAGTGCGGGGCCCGGACTGGAAGTGGGGGAAGCAGGACGGTGGCGAGGGCCATGTGGGCACGGTCCGGAGCTTCGAGAGCCCTGAGGAGGTGGTGGTGGTGTGGGACAACGGCACCGCCGCCAACTACCGCTGCTCCGGGGCCTACGACCTGCGCATCCTGGACAGCGCGCCCACCGGTAAGCCGTGGCCCCTGGGCCGGGGCCTGCGCGCGCGGGGGAAGGGGCGATGGGGCTGGGCGGCGGCGTCGCGGGTGCGAGGCCCGGGGTGGAACGCCTCGCTCGCTGCGCCCCGCAGGAGTAGGCGGAAACGGAAAGAGCAAAAAGGAATTTGAGGCACAATACCTGGGAAACAAAACTTGCAGAAAAGACCCAAAGACCTCCCCAAGGGAAATGATGGCAGCACCATCACCGGGATGCAGTCAAGCTTGAAAGACACAAAGCACCGGGAAAACTGCAGGCACAGTCCCACCTCCGTCTCCCCACTCCTCCAGGGAAGGGGTCTGGAGAGGCCTGTCTACTAAGCCATTGAAATTAATCAGCCACCGAGTGATAACTGTCTAAAGGGAGGTTTCCCTTGCCAGATGGTGCTCAGTTGACCGGTTACAATCGCTGAGAGGCCGTTGGTACCTCAGATTTGTTGAGCTAGTTTTTTTTTTAGACCTGTAACACATAATGACTTATGGAATGACTTGTTGAAGTTCAGTGGCTTGAGACTACTTTGGGCGCTGTGAAATGGTGTTTCATCCAAGTTATTTGATTTTATATCCGTGGAAAAGCAGTTTAAGCTGTTGAACCATTGCTTTGTGTCACATATTTTTCCAAGTGAAAGATAGGCATAGACGACTTCTGATAGTTTTTTTAAACATCTCGTCTCATATTTAAGATAATATCCGAGAATTATCCATTCACCCAGCTATGAGTCAGTGTCCTTCTTGAGTCTCTAAATTTCAGGGGTCTGTTTGGTATCGACTCTAGAATTTTTATATGATAAACTGAAGGCTTGCTTGCACAAAATCTAGTTTATTTTCATCTAATTCGTTTTCAAATAGATTTACCCTAATAGTCAATTCAGTAGAAAATAGATAATATTTAAAGTTTGATGCTTTTCAGAATGCCTAAATTAGCTGGTTCAAGGCACTATGGTTGTCTGACAAAGCTTAACAAATCTTGAAATGTGTTTTTAGTTATTATTGGCAGGAATAAGTTGTGAAAGAATTTAACATAAGCCAACTGAGTTTTTTAAAAGATAATTCATAAATTTTAATTTCTTTTATAACCAACTTTTTAAACATGCATCTGTGTACATGGCCAAAAGAAAGGAAAAAAAGATTGAACAGTGCCAAAAGGGGCAGCCATTATTACCATTTTCTTGTGTATTCTTAAAGAATACTCTGTGCTTTGCAAGCATATATATGAATATACTGTAATGGTCTATATTCACTCTCCTGAATTGGTGATTAATGATACAAATCGGTGATGGTTCCATTTTAACACATATAAGTCTACTTTATTCTCTGGTGGCTGCACAGAGTTCCAGGGACTGGATATAGTGGTTTATTTTACTAGTACTTTATTGAGGGGTATTTATGTTGTTTCAGGACTTACAATGATGTAATGAATGTATCCTTATACATATGTCTATGTGAATATGTGTTGAGTACTTCTGAAGAAGTGGAATTGCTTTATCAAGGGTACACATTTAAAATTTTGAGAGATGTTGACTAACTGCCCTCCGAAGACATTTTATCAATTTACTCTCCTAGCAGCTGTGTATGAGGCATTCTTTATCATACCGTCATAAGCTAATGTCTGGTCACAACTGAATCATTTGGAGGAATTCTTGGGATTGGTAATTGTAGGTTTATGGGGAAATTTAAATATCATCCTTCTAGAGTGAGTAAACTGTAACAGATCCTGTACTCCTGTGATTTTTGAAGGGATATTAATGTTGTCTTTATGTTTTATAATATAGACTATATCTGCTGTATTGTTTCATTATCTTAATGTAAAAAGTGTTTTCAGGGGGTAATTGTCTTAAAATCTTAGTTTAATTTACTGGATAATTTTTCACATTATATGTTGTGTGTAGCAATTCTTCTTGTTCATCTGATTCTTTAGCAAACATTTTTAAAGCACTTCTAGGTGCAGGATAACCTGACTTTATATGAAATGCTTGTTGAAAATTTGTTTTAATTTCTGTGGTTTAATTTCTTCAGTTTGTGTTTTCTGTTTTGTTTTGTTTTTCCCCAGAATCAAACAAATCACAAGCTCTTGGCTCTAGTTTTGCCCCAGGACTGTAATACTACTTTCAGTGTTTTCCTTTCTCTTCCTTTTTTCCTTCAAAATATTTAGTAATTGGTGTCCATTGGCATTTTGTTACATTCTACAAGTTTACTCAGTACTTACTATATGCATTATACCTTACTTGATGTTCATTTACACAATTCTAAAATTAAAATCTTTTTTACATTTGCAATTTGAAATAATTTCACACCTAGAAAAAAATTGCAAAACTAGTAAAAAGAGGTCTCTTTTGCCTTTTACCCATCCTCTTCAAATGTTAACATCTTTCAGAGTACACTTATCAAATACATAAAATGAATGTTAATATAATACTATTAACTAATAAATAGATTTTATTCAAATTTTACTCTTTGTCTCACAAATGACCTCTTTCTGGCCCAGGATACATTCTAGGATCACACTTGCATTTAGTTGTCATGTATCAGTCTCCCCCAGTCTGGGACAATTCCCCACTCTTTTACTCTTTTGAAGAGTACTGACCAATAATTTTGTATTATCTCTTGCAAATTGGATTTGTCTGATGTTTCCTCATGATTAAATTCAAATGATGTATTTTTGGCATAAATACCATAGAAGTGATGTTTCACCCTTAGTGTCTCTTATCAAGAGGTATATATCAATATATCTCATTAATGTTAACTTGCTAAGTCATCATCAGCAGTTTTATCCACCATTGTTTTTAAACCATTAGTGCAAAGCCAACATGAAAAAGGCAAATAATATTTTAGTATTATTATGAAAATGCATTTGACTCATGAAGTCCCTAAACGATCTTAGGGATTTCCCTAAGGGACTTGAGGACCATGCTTTGAAAATCATTGCCCAAGAGAGGCTCTCTAATTGAGCACAGAGGGTTGACAAAAGAATGTTCCCGGCAGTGTTGTGTGTAAAAGCAAAAAATGGGGAAAATTTAAATATCCATTAACAGGAGAATGGATAAAACAATTTGGTATTTATTTTCTTTTTGGATAAAGGAATTTGTATGTGGGCTACTGTACAGAAGAGAAGATTAACGTTAGTCAAATAAGGCAAGTTGTGAAAGAAAACCTATGGTGTGTTAAAGTGCAAAACAGTATTATATATAGTTTAGGGCAGGGTTTGGCAATATTGAAATTTTGGATAGGATAATTCTTTGTTGTGTGGGGTTGTCTTGTGTATTGTAGAATGTTTAGCAGTATCACTGACCTCTACCCACTTGGTGCAGCATACCCCTTTCCCTAGTCATGCTAACCAAAAGCATCTCTAGACAATACTAAATGTTCTCTTGGGGGGCAAAGTCACCCCCATCTGAGACTCTGGTTTGGAACTAGGCACGTGTGTGGTGGAAGTATATATAAATATGCGGCAAAGGTAAATACCAAATTCAAGGGAGTGCATACCTTTATGTTGAAGGGAGTGGAGTGTAATTAGGGTAGTACACCAGGGACCTTAACTGTTTGGGTAGTGGGTGCATAGGCACATTCATTATGTTTTTATACCTTTTTGTGTGTTTGAAATATATCATAGTTAATTTTAAAAAGACACTATCCTATGTTAATTGCCAGGAAGAGAACTAAGGTTGCTCTTGACTGTTCATTCTTGTTCCCTACTTACATCCACATTGCGTGAACAGAAAACTGTATTGCAGTATGTTTGGGAATTAAGAAATTGGTAACCTTTACAATAAAATTTTGTGAAACTTTTCTGAGAATTAAGGATTCTAGAGTAGTTGGGTCGTTGTGAATCTTTCTCATCTCTCACCACATGCTGAAAATTTGTGTAGGAGTTGCATGTGGGGTCCATAATTCTCTGGCATTTGAGCTTTATTTATTTATTTTTCTTTCAGGAAACACCTGATATATTCGAATTTATGGTCCAAGGTTTTTAAACCTTGTGAAGAGGAAAATTTAGCATATATTTGAATGATATAACTTCTTACCTTGCATCCAGATGTTTCTGGCCAACTTGTAGTTGAGCAAGAAGACTGTGGAAATATATATGTTATTATTTAAAATTTCTTTGGAGTTTAAAGTCTGTAATCAAGTAGGTATAGTTGACCTTTTATCATTTAGGGACCGATTTTACAGGATTTGGGGAGAAATGTGTTTTTACTTAGGCCTATTTTGTGGTCACTTAACTGCAGTGCTGTATTGTTACCAGAGAGAGTGAGTGGAGAATATGAATTTGGATTTCCTATTAAGTTTCTTTCTACATTGCTGGGTAAGGATAACAAATTTTTTTTTAGATGTATAGATAATTGGATTTATTCAAAACTAGCTTTAAATCTCAGTTGATCCAATCTGTTTTGGGGGCAGTTCTTTGTCCTCTTTCTCCACCCCTAGCAAAGAATTATTCAGGTCACATGTGGGAAAACTCCTCAGATGTTTGTATTTATTTGAAGGTTTAAAAGTGCTGACCCTGGATAAAAAATATAAAATGGGTAATAACCCTCAACTTTTCCTTTTCTGAGGCCCCCTATTCTTTTCTGATCTATTTGTAGTACTATAGGAGAAAAGGGTATTGTTAGTGAACAGAGCCTTCAGGAAAAACAGGACTTGTTGGAACAGTATTTGGGGAATAGGATGAAAGGTTGAGGAAATATTGTGAGAGGTTTCTTGCTAATGGCAACTGCAAGAAAAACTTGATTTTCCTACAGAGCAGGTCTATTTGGAAGAATTCTCTAAAATGTCTTTCTCTTGTCATCTCCATTTTCTAAAACAATTTTAAAAAATTATCGAATTACATCTAGTTCTTATGAGTCCCTGTAGCTAGCAGCTTGGTTGAATTAGGACCTCAAGAAATCAACTAGTAGACCGCTGTATCAGTGCTTCTCAAAATTTAGTAAGCATACATATCACCTGGGGATTTAAAAAAAATGCAGATTCTGATTCATTGAGTCTGGGATTCAGAAGAGTATATATATATATAAAAATTTTTTTTTTTGGTCAACTCATTTTTGGTAATTATTTTTCATATTTCAATCTTTCAGAAAAGGTACAAGGATGGCACAAAGAAATTCTTGATACCCTTCTCCCAGATTAAAACATTGCTTATATTTTACCCATTTTGCCAGAAAAGGGTATTTCTAACAAGTTTTCAGGTGTTGCAGATGTTGCTGGTCCATGGACACCCTTTGACTAGCAGGATACTGACTGGCTTGTCTGTTTGCGATGCCCAGGCTTTCTGTTTTCTCCTTTTTCCTTCAGATTCCAAGCCTGATTGTTTACCAGTAATACATGTCTTCAGTTTTACAGACTGGTGTTAGTGGGCAGATAAGAGAATAGTGTGTACAGCTAAGTAAAGGAACATGTAACAGTGTTATATGTATTTTTTTTACAAATATAATGCCATCTTTAAAAAAATTTTTTTTGAGAAATTTTTTATTTTTAAGGAAGCTCTAGATTACATAAATGTTACATCTAAAATGTAGGGGATTCCCATATACTACCCCTCCCCCCCACACACACACTTTCCCCCATTAATAACAGCTTTCATTAGTGTGGTACATTTGTTACAATTGATGAACACATATTGAAGCATTGCCACTAACCATTGCACTGTAGTTTACATTATAGTTTACACTTTGCACTGCACAATTTTATAGGTTTTGACAAAATGTATAATGGCCTGTATCCATCATTGCAATGTCATGCAGGACAATTCCAATGTCCCCAAAGTACCCCATATTACACCTGTTCTTCCCTTTCCCTCCCCTCAGAACCTCTGGTGGCCACTGCCTTGCTTGCAGTTGTAGCTACTCTGTTTTTTTTGGGATGGGCATTGTCCATTATCATCCTTTTGTTAGTTGTCCTTGGTGAGTCCAATGATTGGAGAGTAGGTGTTGCAACTCTGATGAGATTCAGGGCTCAAGTGGTATATGAGTAGACTGAAGATTTAAGTCTTTGGGACATATATTTAATGAGTATAGTGTTAATTACAGGTTCAAGTAAAAGGGGCAGAAGAATCATGTGTAAGGAAATTGTAAATGAGTCTAACTCTGTTACATTGGGGAACATATGTTCCAAAGTAAGACCCGCTGACAGGGTGCCGAATTCCTGAGATTGTCTGCCCTGCCTATAGGGTCTAAATGAATCTAGAGCCCTCTGGAGCTCTGCTGTTTGAAGCACTGTTTACTGTGGCAGTCAATGAGATCCTGCTGAGATGTGCGTAAGCTTAACATTTAGAATGACCTCCCAACTCCCTATGAAATCTCTTAGCCATAAAA
>PVKH010028961.1:0-12756 GCA_004027955.1 Chaetophractus vellerosus | reverse complement strand
AGAAGTGAAAAAAAAAAGGAAGTATAGAAAAAGTAGTTAAAATAAAAAGCACAGACAGGGTCTAAAATAAATACAAAAACTTTAGAAATATACATATATTTCTAATATATATATAAACAGAAGACAGAAGACTGTCAGATTAGATTTTGACAGAAGACTGTCAGATTAGATTTTAAGGACCCAGCCAAAGAGATAAAACTTAAAACATAAGGTATAAGTAAGTCTGAAAACAAAAGAAAGAAAAGCAACACTACATGAATATATCAGAATTTAAGACAAATTTGTTACTGGGTAAAGGTGTAATTCACAAGACATAACACTTCAGAATATATGTGTACCTAATAAAATAGTCTCAATGAATAAAACAAAAATTGGCAGCAGTCTAAGAAGAGCTGGTATATACTTTTTTAGTGGAAGATTCCAACAAGCCTGTGATGGTTCATTTCATGTGTCAGCTTTGGCCAGGCTGTGATGTCCAGCTGTTTGGTCAAGCAAGCACTGGTCTGACTGTTACTGTGAGGGTATATCATGGATTTAAATAATTAGTTGATTCCATCTGTGGCTGATTACATCTACCATCAATAAAGGAGACTGCCTTCAGCAATGACAGAAGTCTCCTCATCTAATCAGTAGGAGGCCTTGAAGGGAGAAATGAGGATTTCAGCAGTCAGAAAGAGGAGTTTCCTTCTCTACTTCAGACAGCAAGCTTCTTCTGGGGAGTTCAACATCAACCTTCATTGAGTTTCCAAATTCAGACTTGCCAATTCCCATGGGTGCTTGAGCCAATTCCTACATGCCAGTTCTTAAAATAAATCTCTCTCTCTCTATCCTGTTTCTCTGGAGATCCCTGATTAATCCACAGTCTTTCTTAAAATAATTGACAGATCAAACATACAAAAAGAAGTAATAAAGATATGGAAGATTTTAAAAACATAATTTAAAATATCCATTTAATGAATACCCTAATATTAGAGAATGCATATTCTTCTCAAGCACACTTATAACATTTTAAGAACTTGACCACTTACTATGACTTAAGGTAAATCTCAACATATTTCAGAGAATTGGCAGCATATGGATCATATGGTCTATCCACAATGTAACTAAATTAGAAATAATAACAAAAGATAATCCAATCTCTATATATAGAAATTTAAAGCCTAACTTCTAAGTGATTCATAGGTCAAAGATGAAAATCATAAAAGAAATTTTAAAAGCTCTAATCTATGTGATATTGAAAATTATATTTATATAAAAACTGTGGACTGCTGTTAAAAATGGTCCTCCAAGGAAGCTGCATAACAGTGAATGTGAATATCAGAAAATAAGAAAGGCTGAAAATTAATTAATCATTCAAAGGGGTATGAAATAAAACAAGGAGTTAGAAAAGAACAAATAAAATGGAAGAATATAAAGATAATAGCAAATTTTAAATAGAAAATGATGATTCAGGCATGACCAGAAAAGCAAAAAGGTGCTTCTTTGAACAGACAAACCTCTGATGAGGTTGATCAAAAATAAATAGAAGCCACAAATAAGCAATATTATAAATGGAAAAGAAAACACATCACTAATACAGCCGTGTTTCAAAAGATAAGAGAATATTAAGAACAATTTTTTGCAAATAAATGTAAATGTTAAAACAAAATGGACATATTTATAGAAAACATAAGTTACGAACCAAACTGACTCAAGAAATACAAAGTCTGAATAGTTGTATAACCATTAGAGAATTTGAATCAGTAGTTAAAAATTTTCTATACACACCAAAAAACCCATCAGGATCAAATGATTTTTCATGTGAGTTTACTAAACTTTCAAGAAGCAGATAATTTCAACCTTGTAAAAATCTTTCAGGGGAAGAATAAAAAAGAAGAAACATTTTATGAAGCTAAACGTTGATACTAAAATCAGACAAAGACAGGATGGTATGAGAAATGAAATTCATAGATCAGTCCCACTCATTAAAATAGATGGAAAAATCCTAATCAAAATAAAATACAGTAATGTGTAAATAATATATTATGACCAACCAGTGTCTATCAGAAGAAGGTTAGGCTTATCCTTAGAAAAATCTATTAATGTAATTCACAGCATTAACAAGTTAAAGGATAAAAGCTATATAATCATTTCAATAGAGGCAGAAAAAAAAGCATTTATAAAATCTAACACTGATTAATGATAAGAAAACTTATTAAACCAGACATAGAAGGAACTTCCATGGTCTATAACATGCATTATACTTAAAAAAAAAACTCAAGCATTTCCTTAAAAATGACTGGAGAGCTTAGCTAGTGAAGTAAAACAAGAAATAAAAGAGCAGAAAGAGTGGAAAAAGAATAACTAAAGCCTAAGATTCTCTGATAAGATTGTCTATGTGTTCAAAACCCTGAAGAAAATACATATAATGTAATATAATTAATAGAGTATTGTAAGATTGATGAATAAAAAATCAATATTCAGGGAGCAGATGTGGCTCAAGCAGTTGAGCACCTGCTTCCCACATGGGAGGTCCTGGGTTTGGTTCCCAGTGCCTCCTAAGGAAAACAGAAACAACAAGCAAACAAACAAACAAAAAAACAACTCGGGGAAACTGATGTGGCTCAGTGGTTGAGTGCTGGCTTCCCATATACAAAGATTCTCTGGCCCGGGTTCAAGCCTCAGCCCCAGTATCTCAAAAACAATATCCAAAAATCAGTCAAGACTCTAGATAACAGAACAACTAGAAAATTAACAACAAAAAGATACCATTTATAACTGCAACAAAAATCTTGAAGCTCCTAGGAATTAATCTAACAAAAGATGTACAAGAACTTTCTGGAGTTATGAAATTATACTGAAAACCAGGAAAGAAGGCACAAATAAATAAAGACACCCATATGTTCATGGATAGACTTATTATTGTAAATGTCAGTTCTTCCTAAATTGAGCTATAGATACAAAGCATTCCAATTAAAATGCCAAAACAGAGGTTTTCTTGGAACTTGATAAGGATGCTAAAATTTACAGGGAAAAGAAAAGTTGCCCAGAATAGCCAAGATTTTTCTTAAAAATAGTGCTGGACAATTCACTTTCTTTATGGAAAACAAATGAAAATGGGTCTCTATCTTAAACCATTCACACACACAAACAGCCAACAATTCTAAGTAGATTAAAGACTTACATGTAAAATGAAAACATAAAAAACTTTAGAATAAAACATCTTAATTATGTTAGGGCAGAGAAGGATTTTTAAACAAGATTTTAAAGAAACACAAACCATAAAAAATAAGATGGATAAATATAAATACAGCAAAACTTCAAACTTCTGTTCATAGTTAAGATACCATAAAACAAAATGATGACCTGCCACAAACTGAGAGAAGTTACTGCAAGACATAAAACTAACCAAACAAGCAAACAAACCAACAAAAAACCCAAAACTAAACGAATGCTTATCCAGACTATACAAAGTTATTTAATAAATCAATAAGAAAAAGACAAACAATCCAAAAGAAATATGGACAAGAAATGGAAATGGTATTTCACAGTAGAGGAAATACAAATGGGCAATAAACATTTGAAAATGTGCTCAACCTCATTAGTGATCAAGAAAATGCAAATTAAAACCATGAGATGCTGTTTACACACATCAAAATGGCACAAATTAAGAAGCCTAACGGTTTAAGTGCTAACACAGATGTGGAACAACAGGCTTTTTAATAAATGCTGGTAAAATGGTAAATTGATGCAAATACCTTAAAAAACAACTGGGCATTATTTTGTAGAGTTGAACAGGCATATATGCCCTATGATCCTAGAGACCCACTTCGTGACTGTTCATGGCAGCATCATTTGCACTAGCAAAAACCTAGAAGTAGCCCCCAAGTGGAGAATGGGTCAATAATTTGTAGCACATTTATACAGTGGAATTCTAAATGCAATGAAAGCAAATGAATCAACATGAATGGAACTCAGAAATATACACTGTATGTTACAATTCATATAACATTCAAACAGTGATGTACATAAGTGGTAAACCTAAATGAAAAACAAAGGCATAACAAACAATACCCTGGAGGGAGAGGGGGAGAAACTATAGTTGGGAAAGTGTCACTGGCTTTCCTGTATTGGTAATGCTCTATTTCTAAAGCTTCTTTCTGAATATCCAGATAGTCATTTTATTTTTCTTATACCTTATATACAGTGCAAAGCATATATAAAATAATATATATTTTTTTCTTTCGTGTAGATGAAATATTTCAGATGAAAGATTTTTTTAAGTCAATGAACAATGAGTCACGAAAGCACACTGCATTTATGGTTATGAGGGAGCTATGCTGAACAATGAAACACATACTGGGACAGATATGTACGATCTCACTGATATGAAATAATTAGAAAAAACAAATTCACAGAGTCAGAAACTAAAATACAGGTTACTAGGGGCTGGGGTGGGGGCAGGGAATGGGGAGTTAATTCTTAATTAATACAAAGTTTTTGTTTGGAGTACTGAAAAGGTTTTGGTAATGGGTGGTTGGTGATGGCAACACAACACTGTGAACAGAATTATATACCACTCAATTATATACCTGAATACGGTTAAAAAGGGAAATTTTAGGTTGTATATATGTTACTAGAATTTAAAAAACACACAACTAGGGGATTGTACAACACAAATGGTGAACCCTAATGTAAATTCTGGACTATAGTTAAGAATATACTTATAATAACATTGTTTCATCAATTGTAACAAAGGTACCACAAAGTGTCAATAGGGAAAATGTATGTGTGTGGGGGGAGGGGTGGTATACAGGGATTCTATTTTCTGCATGATTTTTCTATAAACCTACAATTTCTCTAATTCAGGTCTTCTTAACCAGAGAGCACCCTGGGGGATCTGTAGGAAGATTTCAGGGGGTCTGTGAGCTTGAACTGAATCTAGTTAAGTCATGGATCAGCTTTAGTTTCTTACTTTACAAAATGGGAATAATGATGCCTCTTGGAGTTCTGGTGGGGATAAAGGAATAAAATACTTATGGAAGTGTTTTGAAAATGGTAATTAATGACATAGTATTGTAAAAACAAACAGGAATGGTTTTTCTTCTTCCATTCAAGGAACTGTGTCAGCCGCATCCTTTTACAAATGCCCCACATACCCCTTCTTTTCAAAAAGTCATAAAAGCAGCAAAAAACCACCTGTATTTTGACTCTCATAAGGTGTAGAGGTGAAACCTCTGGGGCTCTCAGGCCCAGCGGGCAGCCTTTGGCATGCCTTCCTCCTGAGCTGTGCACATAACCACCCCTTCAAAGGCCCAAGCTCTAGCCAGCTGAGGGGTGGGCACGACAGGCCAGAAGGAACAAGGTGACAAGCCCTCCCCCCTCCCCAGGTCATTCAGGTCAGCGGTGAGGCCCCACCTCCCAGTGAGGGGATGAAGCTTGCCTTAAATACTCTCCAGAACAGAGTCAGAGACACCAGAGTTCATTAAAGGAACAGTAAAGAGCAGGGCAGACTACAGGAAAAACCCACCAGGAGACTATGAAGGTTGGTAGGAGAATGGCATCCATTCCCTCTGCCAAGGCACCTACCAGCTCCTCTGGCTACTGGAGGTCGGCTGGCACCCTCCTGCCATCAGTGGGAGCCTTTCTGTACTCCCACCACGTACTTGTCTTGAAATCTGTGAATTAAGGGAAGCTTGATGAACTCCCCCTCTGTCTTCTGCTCTAAGCAGACTAATCACATTTCTCTTGCCAAGGAGACATCTAAAGACATACCTATAATACCAATAGGAATAATAATAAAAATTAACCTCACAAGTCACCAAGGTTCTCCATCTCTATTTGAATGAGCTAGAGAGTCTTTTCAGGACTCTCTTTGCTCCTCGCCCAGGAGCCTGCTTCCCAAACACCTGCATACATGGGAAATCCCACGTGAAAGTCCCACTGGCATCACACCTTAGACTGCCCTCTCAACACGCCCTCACTAGATGAGGAAGGCCTTATAATTCCTACCGTCTGCAATCCAAGATGCACTATTTAGATATTGATAAGGGTTAAAAGAACCTTATCATCTTGATACCTGCCATGGTATGTCAGCCTAAAAGGTCAACACTCACAGGCATGAAGCTATCACTTGGAAACCTTGGTTCTTTCTGGCTTCCAAGGCTCTGTGATGGGATCTAATGAGGTATGGAGACTACGATTTCAGCACCAAATTGGGAGGAGATAACAAGGATGGAAATCGAATGTCAAAAGGTTCATCTGACAAAGGTAGATAGACAAAGAACCCCCACTAGGAGTCAGGAGGCTGGGATGCCAGCCCTACTTCCCATCCTTGGTTGAGGGCCCTGCCCTCAACTGTAAAATGTTCTTGAAGGGCTTTTTTGCCTGAGCACTCTGTGGTTACAACTCAAATGAAGCCCAAGGAGCATCACATCCGATTGCTCCCATGAAGTGAAATTCAGAGAGCTAGGATGCAGTGAATGAAGGATAGAAAGGAAAGGGGCATGCTATATAAGATGCAAGACAACTGGGGTACTAATGAGTATGTTTGGGAAACCATGGGTGATAAAACTATGAGACATAGGGGAGTTGTTACAAAAAGCTGCTAGACAAAGTTTGAGAGGGTCCCTCAAAAGTAGGTTTATTCATGTTTTTCCCACAGACCCTCACACAGCACCTGGTTCATAGTAGGGACTTTACAGAGTTTACTCAATTAAGTAAGACCAGGACTGAGAACATCTGTTAGAGAGGGGATTGCTGATAGAGTTTTCCCAACTGGAAATGCCTGCCCAAACATGACAAATTGGAGCATTAGGAGAAGGGTCTGGGACCATTCCAGAAATAAAAAGAAGCCATCCCAAGAAAGTCTGAGCTGGTCGGGGTACGGGGAGTGACGTCCAAGAGGGAAGATGGTGCGATGAACTTGCTATCGGTAAGGGATAGAGAACATATTAATTACCCACAGTATCCAGCAGGTTCCCCTTGAGACCTGTACAAGGCTTTCAGTACATAGCTCGTCTCACTGCAGGGTATAAACTGTGGCAGCAAAACCACGTGTGAGGATAACATGAAATAACAGTTATAAAAATAACTTGAAACTCTAAAACTGGACTATGTGCTACCTAGCTAGGCAGAGAAACAGTTTCTTTACAAGCATGTGTCCTGAAAATCAAAACAAAATAAATTTCATCTGTTCATCAAATTCTTGTTAAGCATCTACTATGTACCAGACACCACACTGGATATTATATATAATACCTGTTGTTTTATACCACTTTACAGTTTACAAAACACTTTGAAACAGAGGATTTCAAGAGTAATACAGTTTTTGCAATACAGTAAAGTCCTCAAAGCCATATAGACCACTTTAAATCAAAGGCTGCCAAACTGCAAACTAGAATTAACCTGTTCATTTTCTTTAGTGTAACACTAAAAAGGGAAAAATTAAAATTAGAAAAACTTTTTCTTTAGAGAGAACAGTGATTTTGAGTGGATGTGGTATTATAACCAAATAAGAAATAAATAATGCAAGTTGGCAAACCTAATGAGGAATAGGTTAAAACAAGTCTGATTTTCTTAAATAAGAGCGTGGAACACAATCCTATAAGACACTAAAAAATTATAAGCTGAATATTAAGCTTGAGCATAAGAATTCAGTAAGAGACTGCAAACTTTCAAGTTAAATAAAATTCAGTAGAAAGTGATTGAAAATAAGAATCAGAGTCCTAGGTTTTGGTACAAACTCTACCAGTGCCTGTCTGTGTGGCCATGGGAATTTTTGTTCCCAATCATGCAGTCACAGAATTTGTATCCAGTGCCACTGGATAAAGTACCACTTACTAGATTGGAAAATTCAAAGACACAGAAGATGCCATTCCTGTACTCAAGGAAATCCAGTCTTCCGGGAGAGAGATGAGCAAGCCACTAAAAAATGGTGTATGCTCTAAATGGGGATTGGATAAAGTAGAGAGAGGAGAGAGGCCTCAATCTTGTGGGAGGAGTTAGAGAAGGTATCCAGGGAAGAGGACATTGGGTTTTGAAAATAAGAAGAGAATAAATGGTGACATCAGGCACTGTGAAAATATAGACTAGATGGTGGAATTTGCTGAATGGGATAGTGAGAGTTCAGGGCTGGACATGCTGAGTCTGACATGCCAGGGAGCAGCAAGGTGGGGATATCTTACACCTCCTGGTCCTTCAATTTCATCTGTGATGAGAAGAATTCACTAATAGACATTGTGCATAGTTTGCATTCCTTCTAGTTAAAGCATCTTTGGGGGTCCTGGTGTATTAAAACTCTTGCATGCCCCCATCCTCTCCTGAAGAAGAGCCTGAGGAGGTTGACTGAGCTGGTGTGGAGTCCCAGGGTCAGGGCTGGATCAAGCGAGGAGGCTACCCTCAGGGCAAGGTTCAGAGGGAAGAGCTGCAGCAGATGGGCAAAGTCAGTAATGCCACTCACATGATAATTCTGACTCTCTGCCTCCTTGGCCCCTGAGGGTGAATAGGGCCAGAGACGAACCAGTTCTGGCCAATATGTTTGGGACCAAATAAGTTATTGTCCATGCAAAAGCCTCCACAGCTCTCTTTCCCCTTTGCCACAGTGAGAGCGGCTGAAGCAGAGAAGGCAAGGAGGAGAGTAGGAGGTAATGAAGTCAGAGAGTGGTGCCCCGTTGGCCTACGTTTCTGATGAAGTACGGCAAAAACTCAGTACAGAGCCCCTGGCTGACCAGATGATGGGCATGTCATAGGAGCAAAAATAAAGCAATCCTGTGAGGCAGGTGTTATTATCTTCTTTTTATAGATTAGAAAATTGAGAGTCAATGAGGTTAAATTACTTACTCATAGCTAGTAGGTGGCAGACCAGGATTAAAATCCTTGTCTGGCTCTGTTCAAGTACAATCCCATTCCCCCAGGACTTTATGTGACACACTTTATTCTGTGGGTAGTAGGAAGCTCTCAAAGGTTTTTTACAGAAGGGAGCAACATGATGAGATCCTTTTAAGGAAAATCACTACCTCTGTGCAAAAGACTAAAGGCAAGGAGGGGGCACCATTCGGAAGGCTATGCAGGAACCTGGGCCTGACATGACTAAGGGCACTGAAATGGAAAGGAGGATGGATGGATCAACAGACATTTTACAGAACAAGAAGGAGTTTATCAGTCAGCCAAGGAAGTACCAAGAATTCTAAAGGCCCCCAAGTTGGCTAAAGTGGGTGTGTTAGTAGAGAGTATCAAAAACTAGAGGAGGTGGGGTTTGAGTTTGGGAAATTAGTTTGGTTTGCAGTATGGTAAGCTTGAAGTAATTAGTTCAGTTCTATCTGGCAGTCGATGATATAGCTTTGCAGTGGAAGAGAGAGGCAGATGTTGGGGATGTAGCCCAAGGCCCATCAGTACATAGAAATCTGATAGCTGTAGAAGTAAACGAGACCCCACAAGAAGGGCAAGGCAACAAGGCTTGGAATGGCTCTCTATGGGGAGACCTATGACTCTATGGGGAATGAGGTTTCACAGGAGCCTAGAGAAAAAGAAATCAGCAGGGAGAGTGAGGTTGACTAATATTCACAGGAGCATAGAGAAAGAAATCAGCAAAGAGAGTGAGGTTGACTAATGTTCACCCATCTCCAGTTCTCCTACACTTCCCAGTACACAAGGCCTGCTCTTCTTCCCCTTTGATGTTAGATAGCCATGTGACTAGTTTTGACTAATGAAACATGAGTCTAATTATTATGTAGCACTTATGTGCTAAAGCGTTTAACTGCCAGGGACTCTGCAACCCCTCTTTTCTGCAGGATGACTGTGGAAACACCTGTTGAGATAGTGGCATCATAAAATAATGGAGTCTCTGTCCACCTGAGTCTCAGGCATCTATGGTAAGTGACTTTGACCTTGGAGCTGCAGCAAAAAATAAACTGTTGTTTTAAGCTACTGAGTTTGTAAAGCTGCTTGTCTCAGCAACATATTTCTGACAAATACTGGGAGGGAGTGATCAGAAATGTAGGAAGAAAAGAGAGAAGTAGGGGAAGAGGAAAGGTCTCAATGAAGTTGTCAACATTTTCAAAAGCTTCAAGGGGATGAAAGAGCATAACTGACTGAAGGAGAACATTGATTTGGCAACATGGATTCATTGATGATAACAGAGAAGAGATACAGGGGTGTGGTGAAGCTGGCCATTCAGTGGATGGACCTATGTCTGGCAAAATGTAAAAATCACTTTTAGGAGATTTTTCTTTGTTTTGGTTCTGGGAGACAGGGAGCCTGAGAAGCAGGGTGCGCTGGGACTGGTTAGCGTACGAATTGGAGAAAATGCCCTGGCAGAACACACAGTTCTTTGACTCTCCTTGGCCCTGTTGGTTTGCAGCCTACACACTTCTCACTGGGGCAGTTTTCACTTACTCAGACCCATTTGTATGTCACATCCTTGGCTTATGCTCTCAGCCCAAACCACAGTCATCACCCCAGTGGCTGGAGGTTCACACGCCATATCACATCAGACCTGGCTCCTCATAAAGTGCTCATCCCACCCTTCACAAAAAGGGCACAGGGACCGCATTAAAAGCTCATCCTCTGCCCAGGGACTACACCTCCGGCCATCTCCAAAGCACCCATTTTGATTCTCCTCACTCACTGTCTTTCTCCTACTCACTGGCTCCTCCAGCCTGTATCTGACTCCTGCTCTCTGTCCAGCTCGTTAGATTGGTGAGCCACTTTAGCACAATGGCCCTCACTCTGATTCTGGTCCCCTTCTGGGCATGTAGATTCTGTGCAGTGCCAGGGTAAGTACCAGGTGTCTGCCTGTCCCCAGCTCCCCGGGTCGCTGCCCAGGCAGGCCTGCTCTGTGCCCCACCACTGACAGGGGAAGGGTGCTGAGCAGCACGACATCACCGCGCCCATCTCAGAACCCCAGCCACTGCAGCTGTGCCCCAGTGGGTAGTGTGCCGTGGGTATAGCCGAAGGCTCACTCTCTCTCTGTCCCTTAGACCAAGTCAGCCCTAAGGGGCTGCAAGTAGTTTATGAAAACACACTCCCCCTGGCCCCCAAATTTCCTTGTCTTAAATATTAGGCATTATGTCCTTTTTCTACCACAGGCTGCCCCCAGGACTCCTGACCCTCTGAGGCCGCCTTCCTCCATGAGGAACTGCTGCTCTGCACGGCACTAAGCAGGTGGGCTCTGGGTTTAGAGAGCCCTAAATCCACATCCTGGTTCCCCACTGACATGCTGGAAATACATAGGCAAATTATTCATGCTCCCCCAGTCCCTATTTTCCCATCTTTAAATTGGGAAGAACATAGCCTTCTTACTGGGATATTGTGGGAATTAAACAGATAATATATGTATTTTTAATCCCTGGTATATTGTGGTTATTCAATACATTTTGTTAACTCCTCCTTTTCCCCTCCTTCTTCCAGATTCCCTCATCTTTTACAACTGCACTCCCTAGTTACTAACATGATTCTGCCTGCCTGGGTTCCTCTCTCCTGGGGCTCTGTCATTCTTAAGTTCTAATAAATGAATCATGCAAAGGTGTTAAAGGAACAGAGGGAGGAAATGTGTAACTTTCACCAAATATTATATTTGCAGTTATTTAGAAGCTCCTATAAATCCTCACCTCAAAGATAAAGTGGGTAATAGAAAATTTATTTTTCACAGGAGGCCAAAAATAATAACAGCTGTAAATTATTGAATATCTATTACATGCCAGGCATTTTGTTAAGTTCTTTGCATCCATCATCTCACTTAATCAATAAAAAACCCTATGAAATATTATGATCCCCATTTTCTAGATTGGAAAACCTAGAGACTAGGACATCTGTTCATGGCCATAGAACAGGTTAAATGAAGAGTTAGGATTCAAGCTTGAGCCCTGTAATTCCAAAACCACATGCTAGACTACCTCCCATTTTGGGGAAGAGGCCCTTCCAAAGCTTTCATATCAGGGGTTGCCTTTTCTGTTCATATTTATCCCTGCTATAAAATCCTAATCCCTGTCTAGCATGCCCTTGTTAAAGATAAACTGTTAGAGACATACATGTTAGAGAAGCAGTGAAACACAGTAAGGAAAGTCCTGACACACAGGAAACGCTTTATAGAGACTAGCTGCTATTACTGCCATCATTAATATTATGTACGGCCCTTTGCTAGTGCTCCTAGATAGTGGTGGGTTATATGGGTGAATGGTGACTTTATCGTTTCTGTTTTTGCATTTATCCTAAACAAACAAAACCCATTGTTTTGAAGAGTGTGCATCACAATGTCCAGCCTCAGTGCTGCAGTGTGGGAGGAATAAATGCTCTCCCCATCTTCTTTTGGAAGCAGTATAACCTAACTTCTGAGCTACAGTGTCTGCCTGCTGGCACAGACTGGTGACAGAGGGGCTCAGCCATGGTCCTCACGCTGGGGCAGCTCAGAGCTCCTAGAGGATTACAGAGGTGGGGAGGACCTAGACAAGCAGGTGTCCTTCCTTGCCCACAGGACAGGCGTGCAAGTTAAATCTTCCTAAAATACCATGCCTGGCACGGTCATCCTGCTTCCTTGAGCCAGCACCCACAGTAACTCTCTACCACCTGCAGGATAAAGCCTAATCGCTTCTGATGTGAGTCCCTCCATAGTCTGGTCAGACCCAACTAAGCCTGTCTTGTTTCCACCACTCTCAGATGCAATGTCCTCTCTACCCAGCAATAATGAGGGCCTGCCTCAAAGCTGATGCCCACCCTGTTCCCACTGCCTAAAATGCTCCTCCCCTCACCCCATCCAGCCCCACCCCACCACCACTCAGC
>PVKH010028960.1:0-12743 GCA_004027955.1 Chaetophractus vellerosus | reverse complement strand
AACTGTAAGGCAAACTGCTCAGCTCTCTCTCCCTGGGGGTCCAGCATCAAAACCAAATTCTCTCCTCTGCCCTGTCATTTTCTCTGTGAGTCCCTACCCACCAACATCCTACTTACATGGTCCAATCAAAGCCTTAATCATAATTTAATCAAGTAAAAGTAAAACCTCTAAATTTAATAAAATCTAATACACCCAGAGGAACATATTGGTTTACAAACACAATCCAATATCTATTTTTGGAATTCATAGACAATGCCAACCTGCCACAGGCAAAGATTCCCTACTTTATCCCTCAGGTCAATTGCTGTATTTCATCACCCAAAGCACCAAATACAATCAAACCTCAGCCAAGCCTTAGGATTTAACCCCAAACAAACCTAGATTTCTTTTTTCCCTGGAGTAAAGTATAGGTCCCTGTATCAGTCAGCCAAAGGGGTACCTTTGCAAATATACCAATAATTGGTCGGTCTTTATAAAGGGTATTTATTTGGAGTAGAAGCTTACAGTTACCAGGCCACAAAGCATAAGTTTCATCCCTCACCAAAGTCCACGTGTTGGAGCAAGACAGCTGCAGTCGTCTTCCAGGGTTCAGGCTTCTTCAGTTCCTCTCTTCCTGGGACTGCGTTTCTCTTCAGGCTTAGTGCTTCCTCCACAAGGTCAGCTGTAGACTATTAGGCGAACGGTTCACTTCTCCTCTCCTGGGGCATCCTCTCCAACATCAGTACTGCTTCTCAAAAATCTGCTTCTCAAATCTGCTCCCTCTGTCTTTGGCCTTGCCTTTTATACTTGAGACCATACCCACCAAAGGGCGGGGCTCAATGCCCTATTGATATAGCACAGTTAACGCCCTAATCATAACCTAATCATGCCCAGATTAACAGATCAGTTTACAAGCATGATTCAATTTATATTTTTGGAATTCATAATTACATAAAACTGTCAAACCATTACAGTCCCTATATGAAATATTAAAGCAAATGGGCAAGGACCTAAGAAAGAACAATTGAGGATTAGTAGGAGAGAGAGGAACAATGACTTAGAAGGTCATCCCTAAACTAGTGTGTGGTTGACAAGGAGATAAACTTTATAAATAAGGAATCCTTTTTACATCAATTTCACCACAATCATTAAATTTGGATTTAAAAAAATTTAAACATCAAAGTATGTTTTTTGAGGGATAGGGGAGGTACTTTTTTAAGACTCCACCTAGCATGAAATTAAAGAAAGAAAAATATCTTCTCTGCAATCATACTACTCTCAATTAGAGTTTTAAATGGGTAAGTGTGGATATAAAAGAGGTTTACAATCCAAATTAGCTCTCTAGTCCTATACTTGCAGAGGTAATATAAATTGTCCCGAATGTATATTTGATTTATATAAATTTATAGGAGAAGAAGACAAACCTCATGATATTCTACAGACACATGAACTATTCACCTAGAAGTTAAGTCCTAGTGCTATGTCTCCCAAAGCATTTTACAATTAAAAAGTAGACTTTAAGGACACTTCCGTGATGTTTTAAAATGAATGTGAAAATAGGCTCTGCTTCCATTTCTGTCCTTTTTTACTGTATTTGCTTGCCTACGTGGCTGAATATTAAAACATTCACAGCTCTCACACAATGTCATTTGGGAAGAAGAGGTGAATAACACATATATACCTTCAAATTAGGTTTAAGAGGCTCTAAATTTTGGCATTAAAAAGGGAAGTCACTTACTATAATACAATCTTGGGTAAGTAATGAAAAATTTGCACTCTGAAATGTGAATCATTATCAATAGTAGTCTCCATCTCTGCCTCCCTAATTTAGAACCAGTGATTAATTTTACATAGACATGAATGACACTTTTTAGCTATCCTTGTAGAAACATGCATTCAGCTGCTTCATGACCTAATACATTTGTAAACTGCCCAGGGCATTTTTGGCTTTAGTTGTCCAGCACTGTTTTAATTAACTGAAAACCTCTTAGGAGCCCATTAGATGTTGATGATAGGGGAATGTTGTTGTTGTTTTTTAATTCATCAATAGCTCTATTATACTAAAGTCATATTCTTAAGCATCAAAAAATATTGCATTTTTCCTAAATGATAAAATAATTTAAATATGGCAATGTGCTTATGAAATATCAAAGTTAGTGATATGATTAACAATTAAGCAATTAAAATAATATGCAGAAAACTAATTGTTTCTATAGTGTCAAAGAATGGTTTCACCATAATTTTAGGAGTAACTACACAAATAACACTACATTTGAATTTTAACTCTTTTTTTACATGGTAATTGAAAATGCATTTTGAATGGCAATACTAACATACACACACACAAAACTCAGGTTTGCTTCAACAATACTGAACTGAAAGTGTTTTATTAGAATTCGTTTTCAAATAAAATTATACAAATATTTCTTGTTTGTGTTACAATCCATCAATGTGTTTACAATATGCATCAGTCTCCTTCATCCTCCTGAGAATTTTGTAAAAAGAAATAAGGAAGAATAATGAAGATTGATTATCTTTTTCACTGAAACAGCCAGTGAAATGTAGGGGGCAGTCACACTGACATGAAACTTCATCACTTGAGAGGAAGATGGGATGGCAAGTGCCTCCACTGTGGCATACATCCTCCAGGCACACAGATGGCGCTATAGGAGTGGGGCTGCGGGAAGTTCACATGGGGTCACTCCCATCTGTCACACCAAAAGGAACAACGAAGGAGGACGCTGGAGATAAGAGTAGAATCGTGGGATCTGTGATTTATAAACAGACAAGAACACAAAATATAAGTACCAGGAATTTAAATAGAAGTAGAATGCAAATTGTATTAAAAACAAAATTGATCCAAGGCTTAACTGAGGGCAAATAGAATTATCACATTTGTTTTGCAGTTGTAAATTTATAAACACTGAGAATGTCAAAAACACATAATATGACTCCAGGTGAGTCATGGAGCTGTAGTCAATCTAAATACCTCTGAAAAGCTAAATGATTTTCTTCAAAGTGATGGGAAACTTGGATGAGACCTTCATAAATCTGAGTCGGTTCTATTTTGTAAAAGAATTAGAATTTTGGCTTAACATAATTCTGCTTCAGCTATTTCAAATCTCCTGAGACTACAACAAAGAAATTAGAACATCAAACATTTTCATGGTAAAGTTGCTTGAACGTGAATGATTTCTAGGTTGATTGATAGAAATATGCACTCCTCAAAGTGGCTTGCATTCATTACTAAGTTATCCAAGAAATACCTTAGAAATGCACACAAATGATTTCCTATATTTTATCCACAAACTTTGCTACCAGTTTGGTTATTTTCTTCTCCAAATAATAATGAACAAAGAAATTCCCTCTGAATTAAGTTGAAATTCCTTACTTTGGCATTCAAAGTTTCTTGGCAATCTATTCCTACCTGCTTTTCCAGACTATCCTCCCATGATCTTTTATAAGTGCCTTAAGTTTTCTCAAACCAAATGAGGTTCTTATTCCCTGAAGATCCTGAGCTTTCCTAAATTTGGAAGTTTGTTTAACCCCCCTTTTGTGTGTTGTTGTTCCTCTCTTTCTTTCCAAATTTCAATCATGTGTCAATATTATTTCCTCCTCATATACTTCTCGGTTTCCTCTGACCCACCAAGATGAAATTAATGTTTCTCTCATTTTTAAAACTCTATAGCAAGTAATTTTTACTACTGCTAGAATATTTATTGTGTGCTCATAGTATAGTTACTAGTTTATGTGCAGCCTCTCCTACTAGGTTGTAGAGTGATCATCAATTTCCCATACTCCCTCCACACTCAAATTCCTCATTTTGGCAGAATTCCTTATTATAATAAAGACTTTGTAAATACTTGCTGAATATGTGTCTTCAGTGAACTCCAGAGTGTTATATACTGGTTGAGAAGCAGTAGTATTGGAATTTTCATTTAATAATAAGATAAATTTAATGTAAAAATTCTTGCGGCCATAAGGATATCTGGCAATTTAACTACCTGTTGGGTAAATTTTTATTTTGTGTATAGTCATAAAGTTAAAAGCTTAGCAAAAGGAGTTAGTTCAAAGATATTCTCTGACTGACATTAGAGATGTAAATAGCTATTTTTGTATCTACCATGTATTCATGTCAATTTTTGGGAATAAAAGCTGAAGAAAATGAAGTAGATAATAACTTATAAAAGCATTTACTTACATAATGTTAATGTGCAGGTCATTTTTTTCACACTCCTTTACAACCTGAAATTCCCTTTTATGGTGTTTATCAGAGGTTGTAAACATATATATATATATTATTATTATTAAATCTGATGCTCTTCTGCAATCTCCATGAAATATCACCGTTGCTCTTCTCTTCATTGTAGCCCTAACAAAAATGCTTGGCCACTATACTGGGTTGCCAATAAATATTTTATGAATGAATTTGAATCATTTTTGTAAATATGCAATGTACCACACTACTAATAAGAAAAATAATATTGTTATCCCCAGGATCAATTTAATAAGTTCATTATATAGGTCTTTACTTTAATAAATAATATAAAACTATAACTTTTTTATGCAATCTTACAACCAACATTCTTTGATTTTATTCTATTTTATTAGCATAATTCTTTCCATTTGTACTTATAATTTAAGTTTGTCCCTTTAAGGCAACTTTTGTCAAATTAAGTGGCAATACTCGTCTGAATTACATGGGATATATTACTCAGTGTTCTGTAATCTAATTTAATTCTTAGTTTTAGTATTTCTGAATGATTTTACCATTTCATCTAACACTTGCCATGGACTTCATGAACTACAACCAATCACCCTTTTCTCAGTAATGAATTAGGCTGAATTAAATGTCACTACCTCTTTCTCCTACTTTAGCTGCTAAGGGAGTCTATGTCTCGCCTGAAAAAATCAATATGTTGGACATTTCAGTTGCTCTGATTGCACCAAAATAATTACTATCAATTCATCTATCAATTATAATATCAAGATCATAAATCTAATTTTGAAAACAGCATTAATGAAATGCATTCTAATTTAATAAAGATCAAATTTTATATCTGATATGTAATTAATAATAGTGCTTGACTTCCAATATTTTTATTTTTCACATAGTAGAATATGTGACATGCATTTATCTATTTTAGAATTGAGAATGAACATAAATATATTTAGAAAGAAACAAAAATTTGTTATGATTACCAACATTTTATTTCATTTTTACATTAAACTTTAAAAATAGCAAGCGAATGTAAGCATTTATTAAACATATTTAGATGACGTTTACATTAATAAAATTAGCAATGTTAAAAGGAGCATTAAAATTATAATTCCTTTTTATTCTAAAAATAGTGAATGTATGAGACCTTAGAAATCAAGGTTCATGGTTTTCAAAATTGTTTTTCAAAGAAAGTATATGCTAAAAATCAGACTTCCTTGTCTTTCTTATATGCACACTTGATTTGCTATCTGTCCAAAAGGCCACAATATTAAGTATGAAGAATCTGTTTGATGGCTGCCTGAGTAATTTTGCACAAGGATACAGTGGTGATCCAGCTACTGTTAAAACAAGTAGTAAGCCTTCAAGAAATTTTTTCTTAATGAATGATGATTGAATAACGAATGCTAATTTTATTCCAAAAAAAAAAAAGCCTGATCCATAAAGAAAGACACCCTGATAAGATGGTGATTTCCAATCATGTGGGGTAAGCCCCAGGTGGAACAGGAAAAGGGAAACAGTCCTGTCATTCTTGCCACTATTTCCCTTCCAGGTGTGGTGGTTTGAAGCCGTATGCACCCCTTCCCCCCCGAAAATCATGTTCTTAAAGTTAGTCAATTCCTAAGATGTGGACTCATTGTAAGTAGGATTTTTTTGAAGAGGCTACTTTAGTTAAAGTATGGTCCACCTCATTCAGGGTGGTTTTAATACTCTTATTGGAGTCCTTTTTAAATGGGATGAGTACAGAGAGAAAGCCAGGGAAGCAAAAAGCCGAAAGCAACAAAACCGGGAGGAGAAGGGAAGACCACCAGCCCTGCCTTGTGCCTTACCATCTGGCACATTTCATTTCAAAGATGGCTGAGAGCCGGTGTTTGGGAAGAAAGCATTGCCTTGACTAAGCCTTGATTTGGACATTCTTGTGACCTCAAAACGGTAAGCCTGTAAGCTAATAAATTCCCTTTGTTTAGGCAGAGACCATTTCATGGTCTCTGATTTCAGTAGCCTAGCAAACTAAAACACAAGGGGTTCTTCAAAATCCCTCTATTCCTAGGCAGCAAGCAGTATGTGAAAACCAGGTGCAAAGAAATTCACTTTGCTCCAGCTTGAGGATTTTGCTAAGTGTTGGCTGACTTCACCATAGCTCAGCAGGCAGTTGTCTGGGCTCAACATTTTAGAAGGATTGGGATCACTCAGATGTGTTAATCCTAGAAATCCTACTTCAAAAGCAGAAAAGGTGGAGAATTTTCAGAATGATGCTTAAGGATTAAAAAGAAATTAAGACATTCAGCTAGGGGAAAAAAAGACATACAGCTAGAGGAATCTTAATTTTGTCTCTTATTAAGGGCAGAAAAGTTTGAAAGATCATTGTAATTAAAATGAATGTGTTATAAGCAACAAAAGACATGTACTTTATGTTAAAAATGTAGATAACTATATTTATATAATATAGTTATATTATACAGCTATAAGAATATACAATAAATATATCTACTACATTATACTTTGCCAATTCATCTACCAGAATATGCTATTCTACTTATTTTTCATCTATAAATAGTTCTTGTTGGGGTGCTTATATTGCTCAGTATAGTTCTTTATCTTCCTTTTAAAAGTTGGAATGTGTTTTACTGTTTGGATATACCATCACACTACTATCAGTTCACAATTAATTATTTTCAAGCTGCTTCAATTTTTTTTCTATTACCTGGATCATAAATTGATTTTTAAACAGCTACAGCTGATATAATTTACATACATACAGTTCACCCATTTAAAGTTCACAATTCAATAATTTTTAGTATATTCACAGAACTGTGCAAATGTTACCACAGTCAGATTTTACAGCATTTCATCACCTCAAAAAGAATACCTATAAGCAGTCACTCCTGTCTCCTCTCCCCAAATCCCTAGTTCTAGGCAACCATTAATATAGTTTCTACCTCTATAGATCTGCCTATTTTGGACATTTCATATAAATGGATTCATATGGGGTCTTTTGTGACTGGCTTTTTACACTTAGCATGTTTTCAAGGTTTGTCCATGTTATAGCATCCTTTTTTATTGATGAATTGTATGGATATACCATATTCTACTTTTCCTTTCACCATTTGATGGAGATTTGGGTTGTTTCCACTTTGGGCAATTGTGACTACTGCTGCTATGAACACTCATGCACAAGCTTTTGTCTGGACATGCATTTTAATTTCTCTTGGGTATAAACTGAGGAGTAGAATTGTTGGGCCATGTGATAACACTATGGTTAACATTTTGTACCAGTGCCAAACTTTTCCATGGAGGCTGCCCAATTTTACATTCCTGCCAGCAATGATGAGAGTTCCAATTTCTCAACATCCTTTCTGGATCATAAATTCTTACAAGTGAAATGTGTATTTAGAATTTTTATGGATTTTGCTCAATTTCCTTCAAAATAGTTGCTACAATTCATATAGTAGGAACTTCTGCTATACTCAAGTTAATAGTTCTATTATAGATTTTTAATCTTTGACAAGTTATTCAAAAAATAGTAACTTGCTGTTGTTTCAATTTACATTTCTTTATTCATAAGTGTGGTATGCAGAATAATGGTCCCCCAAAGATATCCACATCCTAATCCTTTGAACCTATGAATATG
The DNA here is from genome assembly GCA_004027955.1 of Chaetophractus vellerosus. NCBI lineage: Eukaryota > Metazoa > Chordata > Mammalia > Cingulata > Chlamyphoridae > Chaetophractus > Chaetophractus vellerosus. The sequence goes on along the minus strand of PVKH010028960.1, from coordinate 4,914 downwards.
TTATGTTACAAGGCAAAGGAGAATTAAGCTTGCAGATGGAATTAAGGTTGGCCAATCAATTAGCTGAAAATAGGGATTATTCACCTGAATAATACCCATTTTCAAGGAACTGTCATTATTCTTGGTGGGAAGAGTCAAGATATGTTGGTTGTGCATTTCTAGGATTTTGTCCATTTCATCTACGTTGTCTAATTTGTTGACATAGAATTGTTCATAGTATCCTCTTATGATCATTTTTATTTCTTTTGGGTCAGTAGTAGTGTGCCCCCTCTCATTTCTGATATTATTTGCAACTTCTCTCTTTTTTTTCTTTGTCTATTGGTTTGTTAATTTTATTGATCTTTTCAAATTATCAACTTTAGGTTTTATTAATGCTCTCTATTGTTTTTTTAATTCTCAGTTTCATTTGTTTCTGCTCTAATCCTTATTTCTTTCTTTCTGCTTTCTTTGGGATTAGTTTGTTGTTCTTTTCCTAATTCCTCCAGGTGTGCAATTAGGTCTTTGATTTTAACTCTTTCTTCCTTTTTAATGTAGGCATTTAGCTTTTTCTTCTTTTTTAATGTAGCATGACATCCTCAATATGGCAACATAGGAATGCTCTCGGAAAAAATCTCCCCTCAGAATCAAATAATAAAAGGACAAATCCCAGTTGCTTGGAAGTCTAGAGTATGGTAGATACTGGAGAAGAACTCCACAAATGTTGAATTGAAGAAGAAAACAACCCCATCAGAAACAGGTAAGAGATTTACATCCTAGACCTGCCAGTCTGGACCCCTGCCTCTCGTTCCATCCCTGTGCAGCTTAAGAGTCACACAGATGCCGCATGTCCCAGGTCCCTTCTGCCATCTATGCACCACAGAGACACTCACAGCGGTGAGTTAGAACACCACACAAATCCAGACACAGGGACCCAAGCCCACAGAGATGCAGGACTGAACATAAGTGGCTGAGGAGTACTATATTCAATAGGGCCTGTGGAAAATAAAAGAGAACACAGTAGAACTGGTGGCAAGAGGTATACTCACTCAATCCAGTCTTTCTTTGCTGGACCACTCAAATGCAAAATGGGCTTTTCTAGATTAGTCCCATCTGTCTCCCCTGGTGGGGTACCCTAAAGGGGAAGGAACCAGGAAGAAAACTGAAATGCTATAATACAGGATGGGTTCCAGAACCTTAGAGTATACTAAAAAGGGAGCCCTGAGTGAGAGAGAGAATTTAAAGAAAATTATGCACAGACACAAACAACAGATCAAGATTCCTAGAGAAGAAGAAAGGAAAAGCAGCTTTCTCCTGGAGGTGAAACAATTGCAGATAAAATGGCAATCTTAAAAATTGTACCGCATGTGCAGGGCAAAAATTAGGTGCAGAAGACCTGAGAAAACCTGTCTAAATGCCAAGTCAGGAACTATCAGTCATCCTAGCTTTATTTACTCTTCTTCCCTTCCGGCTCTCAATTTCTCCCTCACATTTTGTAAGCTAGTAAAATGGTCGGTCTCTCTCCCTTTAGTCAGGTATGTGGTCATATTTCCTTTTTGGCATCCCTGACTTCAGTTCCTAATTTCCTCTAATCTGTCCTATTCACTGTTTTATATCTTATTATATTATTCCCATGCCCCAAACAATTCCAGTTCAAAATATACATTCTTCTATGATTTGGTGCCATCTTACTTTTCAGTTTTATGTACCTCTAGAGGCTTATATATATTTAATGTATGTTCTAACCACATCTAAGTGTAATATTTTCAATATTCTTTGCTTTATGTCTTTCATTTTCTTGGATTCCCCTGAAGTTCACCTTTACCTTAAAATCCTCGTTTGTTCCTCTGAGACACAGTTCTAAAGTTACTGTCTACAAACCTATTGCAGGATTTCCTTAGGCATAATTAAATTAATCAAGCCTGTACATATATTTAGCCAAAGAAATATTTCCAAATAACTCAAATGTTATAGAAGTTCATAAACTGAGAGTCCTTATTCATTTCATTCCAACCCAATACTATTCCATTCTCAAGAGAATCACTTCATTTTGTACATACAACAAGACTATATGGCTATATAATTCATTTTTTTTACTTTATCAGTTTTTAAATAAATGCATTTAATTGCAACAAATTAAAAATTTTAAAGTAAGAAAACCTGCCTTAAAATTGTATTAGTTGGGGAGTAGATGTAGCTCCAAGTGGTTGAGCACCTGCTTCCCATGTAGGAGGTCCTGGGATCGATTCCCAGTACCTCCTAAAAGCAAACAAACAAATGAAAAAACCAACTCTCATTGGTGAGTGAATAGAGCTCAGTAGTTGAACACTTGCTTCCCATGTATGAGATCCTAGGTTCAATCCCCCGTACCTCCTGAAATAAGGATAGTTAAGGGTAATGCTAGTTCCTGTAATAGACAAACTTTGAAATCCTGTCCATGTTAAGTTCAATCAGCATAGGAGGAGAATTGTTTTCTGTAGTCATTTCATGACAATCAGGAACTCAGGAAACAACTTTGCCATCCTCAGCATATGGTTTCTGAGGTTGCCCTGGGTGTCACACATGCAAATGTAAGAAAGAGTAGAGAAGGTTGGGGAAAAAGAAGGGCCATAGAAAGACCTGGAATCTATCCCATTCCATTGGTTTGAATTTGGACACATGGCCAAACCCACCACAAGGAACCATGGGAAAGTAAACCATGTACCCAGGAAGACAGAAAAATGAGTTTGATGAATCTAGCCAATCTCTGCCACAGAATCATACTATAAATATTGTTATTAAATAAACTAAAACAATAAAGAAACTTGAGCATTTTTTCTCCCCTTCAAGTTTCAGAATATCTTGGAGATCTTTTATCTTCTTGTCATTAAACAAAGATATAGCACAGAAATTTTAGGGAGATACGCTCTTAGTGTAGATTTATCACAATGCATTTAATCATTTCCTTACTGGTGAATATTTAAGTTATTTCTGATTTTCCAAATTATAAATATTGCAACGAATAGCATTTTTCAAACACTTGTGAACATCCATAAATATATTTGAAGAATAAATATCTATAGTTGAAACTCATTGGGTCAAATAAATATGTCCAATTGGCATTTTAGTTTGGATTGCATAAAAGCCTGTACAAAATTAGGTTCCCCCACTATCTTTATATTTATTTACTTTCCATTCTGGTAACATATATACCATAGTTTTTGAGCACTCATTTCCTCTATCTCTTACACACTTACACAATTAAATATCATCTTCCTTTAATTGGTTATTTAATGAATGAGAATTATGAGAGTTGATTGTCTCACTTTTATTTCATCTTCTATTTTACTTACTAATGAAGATGAGATAATTTTTATTTAAACTAATATGTTTGTCATTTATATTTTATCTTTTTTGCATTGCTAAAATATATATTTTCCTCACTTTTTCAATTCAGCTGTTTTCAGTTATCAATTTATAGGCGATAATGATGGATATTTAGCTATTTTATGACTTTTAAAATAGATATCTCGGTCTTTCTGAGCATTTTGTAATGTTTACAGTTTTCTATCTTCTGTTGTTCCTGCTAAAAATTTACTTGTAAGTCCAATTGCCATTCCTTTGTAGGAAACTTGTCTTTCCTTTCCAGATGCTTATAAGATATTCCCTTTGTTTTTCTTGTCCAGCAGTTTTTACTGAAGGCTGGTGTAAGGTATTACTCCAAAAAAGAATTGTTTGCTTCATCTGTCTCATGAGGGTAATTCCAACCTAGAAACACTATAAAGTGAATTTTGCTTTAAGATTTTTGAATAAATAAGGAGACAGGTTTGGACCACAATCCTCTATATTGGGCTAGTTTGTAGTTTTAGATAATGGGGTAAGATTTTTTTTTTCTCTCGCCTAAAAGTAACACATAGAAAAGGAAGTTTCCTTGAGGGTTCTTCTTTACCCTTTCTCTTGGCTGTAAGGATTTTTCTTATTATCTTGGCATCTTAGTAATTTATTTAAATTGTTTTCTCTATTTTTGTTTTCAGCAGCTACACTGCCCAAAATGGAAGTCTCCCATCCTTTTTATATTTTTTTTAATCTTCCAGGATTTTCTCATGCTATATGTCTGCTAATGGAAACCTTTATTGTTCTACAGAATATATACATATATATATATACATGTATATATATACACACACACACATACATACATACATATATATATGGCATGCAGTATACACAGACACATGCACACACACACACATCTTTATATCTTTATATTTTCCAAATACTCTTGATGGGAGTAGACTTATATATGTGTGCACAGTTTGTAATCTTTAGCAAATGATCAAAAATATTTTGTATATTCTTCTTATAGAACACTTAGTTGTTTTTTTATGATTACCTCCTTTGTTAGAATTTAAAACCTTAAAGCAACTTTATTTATTTACTTATTTATGATCAAAAAGTTCACATAGTTCTGGCACAGAAATTGTTAAAGAAGTATATTTTACTTCTAAATTATCTAATCCATAGATGTATTCTGAGATAGGCATAAAAAGAAGCAAATCACTTCTTAAGTATAAAATGCAATAGATTATTTTAAGAACTAAACTACATACCATGAATCCCTGAAGAAATCTATGAATTAATATCTAATGCTGATATTATATGGATTTTTGAGGGAACATAGCAAATTAAATTTGGATTGACAAATATATTTATAAAAACAATGTTTTTTACTAAAAGCATATTTTTACTTAATGGCTACATTTAAATTTAGAAATCATTGAAGTTTTAATACCTTACCATTATGCATAACAAGTGATATAAATATGCAGCAATTTTAGTAAGTGTCTCATGTCAAATGGAAACATTTATTATATTAATTAAATTAAATTTATTCCTGTCATTATGGAGAGATACTTCTCTGGAATACTTCCAATAACATAAGACTTAAAGGAAAGAATA
>PVKH010028959.1:0-12751 GCA_004027955.1 Chaetophractus vellerosus | reverse complement strand
CAACTTGAATTATTTCTTGACCTTGTCTTTTCAAAAAGGCAACTGGCTAAATGCAAACACTGACTCCAAGTGTTACCAGTAAATAATTTCTGTATTTTATTGAATGATGACTATAGGAGTAAGATCTTTAGGATGCCACCTTCTCAGATTCTTTTTATACTCAGCTAGAGGGACCCTGATTTGATTTAGGTGTGATTTAGTTTGCAACTGGATTAAACTCTGCACTCCATTAAAAACCAATCAGCTGACTTGCCCTGTAGGAATTTTGCTTTTATGAACAAGACTTCATTTCAAACACCCATTTTTTTTTCCTTCTGGAGGAGTTATTTAGCCTACAGCTTTCCAAAGTTTTTCTTATTGACATCTCCATATCTTAATTTGAATAAGGACATGAGTAAATTATAGAATCCCTGTTGGCTATGATTTTGTTCTTTGGAGTGGAGATGAATTTGTCAAAGTTCTTTTCATCACTTATACTGTGAATTCTATACCGGAAAAGTTGAGAATTACTGTGCAGTGTGTAGGGGTCTGGGTTTACGAAGAGAATATGTTTTGCTAGCAAATGTAAAATAATCATCATGCAGAATATAAGAAAATAACTTGGTAACTCAAATGGGACAAGAGAGTACATGTGATTGTTTTTGAGAGGATGAAGCCCATACCCTATCCCTTATGTTCTTATCAAAGGCCTATACACTTGTATTGGTTTAATAAATATGCTTTGTAACGGTGAGAATTTAATGCATGGACGATAAACGTTTTCATGTGCATATGCCACTAGGCATTCATTCTAGGAACCCAGACCTCAAAGTTTTGAACTAGTAATAAACAACAGAAATAAGACTATTAAAAAACAATGTCAAGGATAATGATGGCCAGCACTTACTGAGCACTTACTTTATGCTGGGCACTGTACAAAGCGTATTATATGCCCGCTGCTTCTTCTAATACTCAGAGCCACCTTATGAGATAGGTTCTATCATTATCAGTGCTGAAATTAGGCCCAATTAGCTCAGGTAACTTGTCCAGGGACACACAGATAGCAGTTGGTATGGCTGAGATTCAAACCCAGGCAGTCCATTCTGCTAGGCATAAATACTTAGTGTCAGATTCCACAGAAAAGTATTATTTTAGCAAAGTCAGATTGAATTTATTAGTGATGTGGGAACTATTTAGCAGATAGGAAATTTAGAGCAGTTGGAAGTATCTCCATTAGTGACAGATGTTGTTGAACACAAAAGTTCTTTCAGACTGCTTGCTTCATTGGTCAAACTCAATTTTAGAAAGGTGCTGATTCACCGACACAGTTGTTTTATATTATAGCCAGATGCTTATGGAATACTTGAGAATGTTTCCTCTTAATGGGAAATTAACAAGTGGCCTTTGGGGAGACTGAAACAAAAAAAGCAAGGGTTGGGGTGGGGTATAGATAATAATCTGTTCATAAAGGAGCTGTCGATCCCGTTGACCCCTCATCCCCCCTCCCCCATCGAAAGGATCACCAGTTGCATTGTTTTGGTTGACACAAAACTCTGTTGTTTGTCCAAGTGCTGCCAAGTGACGCTGACATTTGCATAGCCAAGGAGTGCTGAAAAATAGAGCTCCAACATTTCCCCATATTATTTGTGTAGTAATTAGGTGTAAAAATTATTTTTAGGTTTCCGGCAGTAATTATTTATTAGAGCTTTTATTTTAATTTTGTAAATAAAATTCAATTTCCTGGTTGCCCGGGAGGAGAAATTTATGACATATACTAGCTCCTTGAAGACTGAAGGGGTTTCTGTGTGTTTTTTATGAGACAAATTTGAAGAATCTTGGGTAGCAAATAATTCTTCATGGAAAAGCGTTTTCAGTGGGAACATAATATGGGAGGAATTACTCATTATTACCCATTATTACGCACAAAAGTATAGCAGTTTTCTTGTTTTAATTGTTTAAAATGCACAAAGATCATATGGAATCAGAAAAATCCCTACTTTGTTCTGGAATATTACTAAATAAAAGCATTTATGTGTTGCTGTGCATCTAAACATTGCTGGGTTGCATATCAGCTCTTGTTCTACTTTAGTATACTGAATATATTTCATCTTTGAATCAAGCAAGAAGTCATTAGGAGGATATTACAATGTGCCTATGTATTGCCTCTCTTGCTTTCTTAAAATGTTAGGCACATTTTATTTTACTGTCGATTGTTCTCTTTCATAGGATCTCATTAGGTTTTGCCTGGGAAGGCAGGGCTTGATTAAACTCAAACCCTTGGGGGTAGCTGGTGTGTGCCTGCACTATGATAGGCACTGGGTGGGGGATTGACAAATGAATTAAACATGGTTGGTTCCCCCCAGAATATCATCACAGAAACGTCACCAGTAAGAGTCCTTCATGGGAAGGAGGAAAGAAGAAAGAAAAAGAAGAGGGCATCTTAAAATATGCATAGTCACTTGGAAATCTATTCTCCCTCACTCCAAAGTTTTGAGTTTGAAATATTGATTTCTTGTCTATGGAATCAGCACCAGAAATTTCAGTGAATTAGCAGCTATTGATCTCTACCTTGCAAATTTTCAGAATCGAATGTTTCATGCTCTATTCCTTTGGTAACTTAAAAAAATGCTTTTCTTACTTGACATATTGCATAAGCTAACAGTTTCTGAGAAGCAGTAATTGACTTAGCAGAAACATTCTCTGAATGCACAGCAAATGCAAAATCATAGTCAAAGAATTCTGCTGCAAGACATTTAGTGCAAAGTGACTTAAACATGCCTCTAAAATGTGGAGCTTGAACTTGTGGTTTTCTCCTGGATTTCCACCACGTGTCAAGACATGATGTACTAGCAGCTAATAGAGAACAAAACCACTGATGGTTCTTTTTGCACTCTACCTGCTTTCATGGCCTCTAAGTGCACTTATTTGTGTTTTGGTTGGACAAGGGAGGTGATTATCCACATACGATCTTCCCAGTTTTGAACACACACACAGGATTTTCTTTTCTCTATGACTTCATGGAGATATACCTTCTACTGATAGATTACTGAAGTTCAGATTGGTGGTGGAGGATGAATCAGTCAAATCCCCTTTGTCCACCTCCACTCAGCCCCACCCACCTCCACTCACCTCCACCTCCACTCACACAGATGTTGGCAGCCGCCTTCCTTCTTGCTTTTGGCTGGAGGCTTCAGTTCTCATCACACAGACTTCTCCATTGGGTGGCCCACAAGGCAGCTTTAATTCCCTCAAGCAAATGACCTGAGAGAGAGAGAGACTGAGCCAAGAGTGAGAGAGTATCCAAGATGGGAGCTGCAGTCTTTAATTTTTTTTGGTACTGGGGGCCGGCGGTTGAATTCCAGACCTTGTATGAGGGAAGCCAGCACTCAACCACTGAGCCACATCAGCTTCCCTGAGTTGGTTTTGTCATTTGTTTTGCTTGTTGTTCATTTTTGTTATTTCAAGAGGCTCCAGGAACTGAACCCGGGACCTCCCATGTGGGAGGCAGGAGGTCAACTGCTTGAGACACATCTGTTCCCTAGCTGCAGTCTTTTATAACCTAGTCTCAGAAGTGACCTAATATCACTTCTGCCACATTCTACTGACCACACAGACCAAATCTGATGCAATGGGAGGAAAAGACTACACAAAGGTGTGACTGCCACAAGGCAGGATCATTGGCTATCTGGAAGGCCCACTTCCACAGGACACTGTTGGTTTATGGTTTGGACAACTCTTTGGTACAACTTTCCTGTTTGTGTTAGGCTGGTAAAGGATAGAGTAACAGTAGGATATTCAAGGGTGTTCACATTTAGTTTTGTCCTTTCTTGTGGACATTTGGGATAATGAATCTATGTTTTATTGTGTTTATAGTCTGATGCTTTTGACCATAGGATTAAGTCATATTAAACTAATAGCGGACAAATACTGCGTCTCAGAAGTTGCTGATGTGTGTAACATCAATAGTGTGAAGTATCAGTGTAACTGTTGAGTATATACTTAAAATTAGTTTAATATACTCAGAATTTTTTGTCCCTTTTAATCTGTGGGATTTGGAATTGCCTATTCTTTATGCTTTCAAAGTTATTCAATTTTTCTTTTCCTCAGTTATCTCTGGTTTGCCATAATTCTGTGAAAGATTAAATATGCAAATAGCCTGTCACTACAGAAAATACTTTACTTTAACTCATTTGATGGACTTAAACTGCTTGAGACCCTGGTGTACCAATTAGACTTCATATGGCAGAAGGAAGTACATGTGATAATAGGTCCTGACACCACACTGCATTCCATTAGCTACTTTCTTTTAGTAATTAACATCCTTCGGAGCTATGGCTGTGAAAAAAGTAGAGGGGTTGAGGAATAATGAAATCAAGTTAGGACACTAAACAAAGCCTTGTATTTGAGCAATAGAATACTCATGAGATTTAAGAAATGGAAGAAGAAATGTGATCTAGTGATTAAGCAAATCATATTGAGCTTGGTTCTCATTTCCTTATTCTACCCTTGAAGGCATTAGGAGCTTGGTATCCTGGAGGAACACAAATGAGGATTTGAGGTGATAGAGAGGGACTCCCGGACTTGACAACTCATGCTGGAGGTTAAGTGATAATATGAGTTTAATGGAGGGTATGTGGCAGATTATCAGGGAATCTTCAACAGGGTACTCTGTCCAGCCCTAGCAGGATCACAGCAGTGGTGGAGAGTGTGATTAGGACATGATTTACATCCCTAGTGGAAAACAGCTCTTCTTCAAGAGTATGCCATTCTCCCTTTGAAGACAAGGTCATTCACAGTGAAAGACCTTGTTCCCAACCTAGAGAGGGACTCATCAGGCAGAGCTCATCAGAGCAGGGCCTTCAGGGAGGCGATTCCAGAATTTCTAGCAATGTTGGTCATTGGGGTCTGTGGTAGTTTGATATTGTTTATGAATTCCAAAAACAGATACTGGGTTATGTTTGTAAACTGGCCTGTCTCTCCGGGCATCTTAGATTATATTGGGTTCAGAGGTTTCACTTTCACTTGATTAAATAATGATTAAGGTTTTGTTTGGGCCATGTCTGTAGGATGTTGCATCCCCGCCCCCTTGGTAGGTGGGGACTCACAGAAAAAAGACATGGCAGAGAACAAAGTTTGGAGTTTTAATACTGGAGCCCAGAAAGTAAGCACACAGAGGCGAGAGAAGGCTTGATTAGAAATGGCAGAGGCCTTGGGAAGAGAGGTGAGCCATTTGCCTGAAAGTCTACAGCTGGCCTTGTGGAGAAAGCAGAGCAGCTAAGCCCGGAGACAAACAAGCCCCAGGACGAGAGGAACCCTGGATGCCTGAACCCTTGCAGATGTCGGCAGCCATCTTGCTCCAACACGTGGCAACAGACTTTGGTGAGGGAAGTAACTTACGCTTTATGGCCTGGTAACCATAAGCTTCTACCCCAAATAAATACCCTTTATAAAAGCCAACTGATTTCTGGTATTTTGCATCAGCACCCCTTTTGCTGACTAATACAGAGTCTCCTAAGTGTTAGAATGCCTGGTTCCAGAAAGTTTTACTATACCAACCTTTTTCCTCTCTCTAGTCGCTGATGCTATCTAGTTAATCTCTTAGATGCCACTTTGAATCTTTGGCAAAGATGAATCCAATCCACGTTGGGGGCCTCTTTAGTAAAAAGAATACATAATTAAAAATAAAAATTTGGTATGAAAATGAATATTTCTTTTTTTTTAAGATTTATTTTTATTTATTTATATATCCGCCCCCCTGGCTGCTTGTGCTTGCTGTGCTCATTTGCTTTGCATTTTTCTGTGTCTGCTTGTCTCCCCCTGCTGCGCCATCCCGCTGAGTCAGCTCACCGCGTGGCGGCTTGCCTTCTCCAGGAGGCCCCGGGAACCGAACCCGGGGCCTCCCATGTGGTAAACCAGAGCCCAACTAATTGAGCCACAGCTGGTTCCCATGAATATTTCTTTAGAATGAGAAAATCACAAATTATAAATTTGAAAAGGCTGGCAAACACCACAAACATGACAAAATTGAAAAAAATAAGCCAGAATAACTTCAGGCCCCATACACTTCAATTTTTTTTTTCTCTTTTACTACCCACAAACTTTTGGTGCTCAGCACCAAGGGAAAATTTCATATCACAATACAACTTCAGGCCTTGTCCCTTCATGTCTCAATGCCAGGTGAATTGCCACCATGGGTAATAGGAACGTCCCTGGAGGTCGTTGCTACTCTAGGATGACTATCGACAACTTACTCCACCTGGAAATTCCTGCAAACCACGTGGATGGAGCTCACTAAACCCAAGATACCCAAGGTATCTCCAACTGAACTTCCCCTTATAAGATACTCAAAATTCCCATGGCTCTGGCACCTCTCAACATGAGGGAAAGAATCTTAGAGGGCAAATCGAAGTGGAAAGAGACAGCAGTTTCTATCACTTGTGGTTAAAATATCTTACTTTTACAAAATTTGCAAAAAACGCATGACCACAAGAATAAATACCTTGGACCCCTCTCATGGCCTGTGCAAAGTGAGGAGCCTCAAAGCTTAAGTGTTATTAGTTTCACTGGAAATTCACCTCTGCTCCTTGGACTTAGAACCATTATTCTAAAGCATGTGAACCGGCCCAGACAGACTGATCACATTTTATATTGACCTTAAGTCTTAACCCTTTATGACCTGCACTGGCAAGCGCAGTCATGAAAAGTTCAGCTGTCTTTATATCCTTGGTCAGCTGACCCAGATTTAGTATAATTTTCTTGGCTGAATTCAGTGTTTGGGCCCTGTGCTTTGGAAAATGAAATTAGGGCATTGATAGAGCATGGCTAGAATTGGCTGTAATGTCATTTTCTTTCTTTCTGCTTCTTCTCCAAGGGACATTCAACTCTGACAGGGTGAGGAATGCTAATTCCAAGCTTGCTTGTTATCATTTTATACCCATGGAGATGAGTTAAGAATACTTTTATTCTTTGGAGATATTTTGAAGCAATTGTCTTCTTTCCAATGTAGACAGGAACTAAGCATGATCAGAAAGTGAAATCATTAGCTCTCCAGACCTTGGGTAATGTAAGTGTTGGCCCTATGAATTTTAAAAAGTGGGTTTGGCTCATCTCTGCCTTCCTGAAGCCCCAACCCTAACATCATAAATATTTTCTACCAGGTCCACAAGCATTAAGCATGCACCTTGCAAAGTAATAGATGTACCAGGTTAGATTTCAGTTTAATCCATCAAACACGTCTATAAGCATAAAGAATTTTGTTTTGCACCTACCCTGGGGAAAATTGTGTGAGGATCAGGAGCCTCACCAGCCAGTCATGACAGGACAAGTAGAGCTCTGGGGACTCTGGCTTTTCAGGCTATCACATTCCCATCTCGCTTTTCATTTTCCTAATTTCAACTAATTATCATCCTTACTAATCTAACACATGGCACAAAAGCTTAGCCATTCCCCCAGAGCTGCAGTTCAGATTTCCTCCTGGTTCTTTATTTCAGGTCCCTCCCCCTTCCTTTCATTAATCAATTCCTAGGTGAACAAAAGTCTAATCTTTCTGCCCAATTCTGAATTTTCACTCTACGTTGGCAAGATTTTCTTATCTATCCTGGTGGGTGATTTGAGCAAAAGTCAAACCTCCTGCTGTATGGAACACCTGGCTGAATTTGGAAGGTAAAATACATGACATGTGACCAATTTAACCAGTAGGCTGGCTGATGTTTTTGTTTTCTTTCCTCCTCTCTCCTTTCAACTCTCATGTGCCATGTAACCCAAAATAAAATCACGCACAACTTATGTATATGTTTAATTCAAAAGCATTCTGTGTAAAGATAAAACTGAAATTCCATCTTAAATAGATCTATTCATTCAGGGCTTTGGAGGCCAGCCAGGAACGAACTCCAAATGTGGGACTCTGCAACAGCAACTGAAAGCACATGTGCCATGTGACTTAGACCTATATTTTCTAATGGCCACTAGAACAAGCTTCAAATGCTCTCAAGCTTTGACTCGGCTCATATGGAGAGATAAACAGAAGCCCCAAACTGCACACTGAATATATAAGTCATCAAAGTAATTTTAAAGTCAATCCAACATTTGACAAGGAGCCAGTACCATTCCCTTGGGATTAGAAAGACATGTTCAGGCTACTAATATGGGTAAAATTCTGACAGCAATGTTTTGTACATGCTGGAACCTAGGCAGGCAGGACTCCCCCTCCTCCTTTCCCCTCCAAGGAAAACCATAAGGAAGCATGACAATGGTGTATCTGTGAGATCACTGACACATGGGCACCATTCGACTGTGAAGGCATTGAAGAGATTCTAGTGACTGGGCAAACAAGTCCAAGGGCGGAGAGTTTATGGTAGGGCCCCAAGCGCATTTATAACAAGTAAAAGGAACAGTCATCTCTGAATCTAGAGATAATTGAGAACAGGCTTCTTCTAAAGATGGGGACTATTTTGTTCGGGGGGAGAGGGTTAGGACAGAGGGAGAACAGCAGTGACAGAAACGTCATGGCAAGTTCTCATACTTTTTAATTTTAATAAGAAAAAATTAAACCGAACTTGCTAACCAGAGTCCCATTTGCCGTGGATATTTTTTTCTCCTTATAGGACCCTCAGTTCTAAGTCTCTTTTTTGTTATTCTGAAAATTCTCTTGGCTTTTCAAGACATAAAGAAAGCCTATGAGAAAATGGGGTGGGAGAAAATAGGGGTTTGTTGGAGCTAGCTTCATTTTATAGTTTAACTTTCTTCATTTATTCCATTTTTCTCTCTGGAACTTCAGAAATAATTACCTCTGCTCATTCTTGGGGAAACCAGAAGAGACAAATGTCCCACAGCTGTGATTTTGATGCTAAGCCACTATCTCATTGTTAGAGACTCAAGGCCAAATTTTCTCTTCTGCCTTCATTTTACCATCCTTTCAACCTCAAGCTCACCACCTACCAATTACTGTGCACTCTCACCACCATCTGGCATTGACAGGGAGCCAGCCTCTTTCCCTTCTCCCATCTCCGCAAAATGCTCCAGTCACAACAGGCCTTGCTGGCTCTGCCCTGGTCCACTGCCTTTTCTAGTGCTCATGTTCTAAGGAGAGACGAGGAGCACAGGTTACGGCTCCATGTACATCAAGCACAAATAGAGACTTTGTTCTCTGAATGGCTTAGCTCTACCGCCCCCACTCCCACCACTGTTGCACCAAATGCTGTGTAAATTCCTGTACCTCAATAAATAGTAAACAATATTGCTAAAGATGCTGGAATAAAGCCCAGGTGAAATTTCACCAAGTGAAGTTCACAGACATGGTTTGGCTGGCTCCCTGAGGCACATTCCAAGGAAAGGCAAAATCATGGAAGCATATCCCAGGCAAACCAGGGATATGAAGTACAGGCTTATGACAACCTCTGAGGAAAGGAAAATATCCTCATGGTCAGTCAGATCATGTCACTTTCCCACTAAACATCCAAGCCCTTTTGCATGACCTATGAGGCCCAAAATGAGCTGCCCCCTTTCTGAGCTCATCCCTAAGCACTTTCCTCTCCTGCTCCTTTGTTCCAGCCACACAAGTAGCTACACTTTGCTGCTGCCTCTGCCTATCATACTTTCCTCCCATATCTTTGCCTCCTTCTTGTCATCTGTTGTTTTGTTCGTTTAATACCTCCTTGGTCAGTTGTTTTCACTTCTTACCCCATCTTTTCCTTTGCAATTATATCTATGTGAATTTATGTTTTTATTTTATTTGTTTACTTGATTCTTTATAGCTCCGTTGTAGAATAAGCTCTGTTCAGGCAAGATCTTGTTGTCTTCTTTACCACCGTATCCCCAGCATCTCAAACACTGCATGGCTTGAGGAGCCACTCAGCAGAGAGTTGTTGAAGGAAGAATGGATGAATGAGCATGGAAAGGCTTTTATCAACATGACCTTCCTCCAGAAATATTCATTTGAAAAAATTGTGCCCTCCCTGACATGATCGTAAGTTAAACTAGCTTACTAAAAATTAGAAGTTTTAATAAATTTGTCAAATATTTGTCAAGACCCTACTTGTGGAAAATATCATTGAAAGCATGATGAGGATTGACAGCTGTTTGAGAGACTGTGCCCATTGCAAAGAGTTAAACTTCATTGAAGGGAGTGCACCTCTTTTACAAAAAAATACAAAATGAAGTAAAGAATAAAGAGAGACAGATTCCAAAACCTAGCATTTTTCCTTGACTCTTCTTTCTTTCCCTCTGTTCACATTCAAGTTCACCTCAGGTTAGAGGTTTCTCCTTCCTTAGTATTTTTGTAATCTGTTCACCAATATCTATACCTATTGCTGCAACTGCATTTCTTGCTCCAACCTCATAACTGGTCTCCCTGCCTTCATTCCCAGCTGGCTGTCATCTATTCTTCACATTTTTAAAAAATGGTATTTCTAAGATCAAGATCTCAATATGTCACTCCCCTGCTTAACCTTCACTGAAGCCCTACCACTCTCAAGATAAGGGCCACACTGTGAAGCACAGCCTGCAGGGAACTGCCTGACCTGGCTTTCCAGTTTCATCCCCACCATGTCCCACCATGCCCCACCTTCATGCCACAATTTAGCCACAAATATATATATATATTCATTTCTCTAAGTGGGTCAGGATCTCACTTGTCATCTGGCTTTGCACATATGACTCTCTACCTAAAGCTCCCACTTCCATCAGGATTCAGCTTTAATGACTTGTTGTCTGTGAAATTTCACCTGGCTTCCACATCTGTTTGGTTAGGCACAAACATTTCACACTTCAGGTTCCCACTGCCATTGCCTTCGGGGACTTATGATGCTGCTGTTGTCTCTTTGCTTGTCTATTTCTCTCATTAGATTGTAACCTCCCTGAGTACAAGGACAGTGTCTTATTTATCTTTGCATCTATAATAGTTAACACAATGCCTGGTAGCCTAGCTGAAAGGAGAAAAGAGAGAAAAATAAATTATAAATGAATGATCCAATAAGGAGATACGATTAATTTAATGTAGGATTTGCAAGGAGAAAATCATTGAAAGTATCAAGGAGAAGTGGCATTTAATCTGGGCTTTGAAGGAGAGCAAAAAGACTTTCTACCACCAGAGTGTTTGTGTGAAATATATGAAGAGAATGGCAAAGTGTCCCTCATGGCTGAAAGGATGTAAAAGACAACGAAGCCCTGAATGATCACTGGAAGATTTGAAGATTTTGAAGATCATAGGGAGTGATTGCTTTTGAATGAGAATATGACATGAGCTGATTTATGGATCATCAAGAACCATCTGGCAACAGGATGAAAGATGGATGGAAGAGGTGAGAGACTGGAGGGAGTAAAGCCAGTTTTAGACCATTATTATAATCCGGGTGAATGATGATGACGCCCTGGGCTGAGGTAGGAATGGGGCAGGGTGGATTAGGGTGTGGCTGGGGAAGATATGAGAGACATTGTGGAAATAGAACAGACAGCATTTACTGTCAGGATTGACCGTCAGCCTGGGAGGATGGTAAGGCAGGCGTGCGCTGGAGCTTCCAAGCTGAGTGTCCCAAACAATAGTCCACTGTACTAGACATTACTCAGCACACATGAGGAGTAGTGTGTTCCACACTCTGAATTGCAATTTAAAAGGGACATTCATAAAATGTTGCAGATTCCATGAAGGACAAAGAATGGGCCAGGAAACATTGACCTGTGAGAAGTGGATTAAAGAAACGATGGTTGTTTAGTTTGGTACCAAAAAAATTTAAAAATTAAAAAACAAGGAGAGATGTGCTGGCTGCCTTCACATATTTGAAGACTTGTTGTGTAGAAGATATATGCATGTCCATGGAACAAAAGTCAGGCCCAAGAAGAGCTGGACATTAAAGCAAATACACTGTGGCTCAATACAGGGGGGATCTTTGCAACAGGTAGACCTACCCAAAATGCAACATCTGCCTTGTCAAGCAGAGAACTCACCTGGATAAGCGGAGAGGCAAAGATTGAAGGATTCTGCTGGGACTTGTAGAAAGGGGTTTCTGGGGTTAGATGGGACATTGGACTAAGTTCCTGCAACCTCAGAGGCTTTCTGGCTCCCTCCACTGATGCCCTCATTTGTGCCATCTTTTTTAGCACAAACATAGTATTGAGAAGAGATACTGAGACCAGGAAGTCCTGGAAGAGAAGACAGAATGGGTAATGAGGACAACTCAGCTGCCCAGAGTTTGGGTTAAGGACCCTCTAGGTGAACTGCAGACCTCCTCTCTCCTTGCTGATTTTCTTCTTTCTCCATAAACTGTGTGATTACCCTCTGGGCTAATGTGGCAAAGGGGCCTGGCTTTTCTGTTCCCTATGTGTCAGCAGTGTTTTCAGGATAAATCTGGTGTCTGGGTCTCTGTCTACAGGGAATTCTGGCATACTATTTCTCATCTCCACCTTCTATTTCTCTGACTAATCTAACTAACTAGCTTTCTAGATATCCAGCCATCTCTTTCGTGTGTGCTCTCTCTCATCATAAGGCTTTGTGAAATCCCAGTACTGGGAGGAAAGAAAATCCTGCCTTCAGTCATTGAGAAATTACAAATCTTCCTTTTTAGGAATCTGGAGGTAATATGCTAAGTTCTTAATAACTATATCAATGAAAATAAATATTATCATAATTTATGTAATTAAAGCTAATTTTTCTCTATTGGTTATTATGGCCAGGCTTTGAACTTAAGTTATATATTTATATAATTTCAGCTAATCCTCAACACAACACTATGAGATGAAGAAACTGAAATTTAGAGAGATGGAGTAAATTGCCCAAGGG